>NDXB01018243.1:0-38094 GCA_002631895.1 Agapornis roseicollis
GGCAAGAAGGGGGGGTTGAGTGAGTGAACGAGCTGCATGGTTGGTTGGGTTTAAACCACGACAGTATCTCATGCCGCTATTAGGTGCTACTCCAGAAGGTCACAGCTCTCACTAGTTCTGGAGGTCTAAAGGCATCTAAAGAGGCAGGAGATGCTAGGTATTTAGGCATCTGAACTGCTCCGAGACTTTCTGTTCCTCAGCAGGGTTTGAGACAAGCTACTACACAATAGAGGAGTCAGTACACCAGGCAGATGCTTTACCCAACAAATAAGTTAGACAAAGGTGAACGTTTTCATTTTTTTCTGCAGCAAAATTTCTTCAACTCAATCTGTGACTATTTACTTACATTCTGACTTGGAACAAAGCAAGGTTATTCAAAAATCAAAGCATTTTCTACAAGAAAGAAGAATTTGCTTCTTACAGATTCTAGCTGAATGCGGCATAGGTCAGTGAAACAGCTTTCTGTCTTGTTTTTCTCAAACAGAGACTTCTAAGAGATACAAAGACGTATCTGCCTACAATTAGACAATAAGAAAATAAGAAGTTTCCCCAGCAGAAAAGGCTGAAAGCTTTTCCTCTTATTTACAAATAATGTTATTCTGGTTATTTTTTAAAGATAATTCTTTCAAATATTCCCTTACTCTAGAATTACAATATAAGAAAATGTAAGAATTTCCCATTTACCCTCTCTACACACTTCATAACACCTCTATTCATTTTATCTCTTTTTAGTCTTTTGTCTACTCCACACAAGCATATATCACTGCCTACTTTTCTAATAGGAATGAATTTCTGTCATTAAAATATGCAGGCCACATCTGTATGTATTTGGTCTTCTAAGAAGCAAAGGTGCTTTCCCCCAGCAGATGAAACCAGAAGGTAACACTTATTTCACCTTAGCATACTGATGCTATTAAACAAGGTGAGGTTATGCCACACTGCTCTTGTCCTGTTATTTCTCCAGCTGATCCCTGAAGTTTTGATGTTGTTTCAAATCCTCAGGTCAAAACTGAAAACCAAAAAAAAAAAAGGAAACATCACAAAATGCTGCAGTTTGAATTGCATTGTCTTACAATGCTATTCCTTATCCCTAAATAACTACACACAGCCAGTCAGCATTTGTCATGTATGTACACTTTCATGGTGCAGCTCATTGGGGCTGCAGGGACTTTTGGATTCTGGTTGCACTAATGTCATTGATGATGCACAAGAAGAGGATGCTAAAGAGGCTGCGAATGTGGAAGACTCTGTCTTTACACTGCTATAACATTTCTCATGCTAAACTGTATTAAAATACATTCTACAATCACAGAGAGACACAGTGCTGAGTAAGAGGCTTGGAAGACTATCTGGCAGGGACAAAAGAAGATATGTCTGCAAAGACAAGTGATGCTACAGGGGCCAAAGGGTTAGCAATGTTTCTGCTTAGACTTTCACATCATCAGACCTTGTTTCAGTTGCTTATAACCTTAGTGGACTTGAAATAACTACATTAAAGCTCCATTTAAGGGGCTTTTTTCTTTGTCCTTTTTTTAAATAGACATTAGTTGATTATATCATCAGAAGCTTTAAAAAGCCCCACAGTCTTTCCATTTTTAAAATTTAAAAACAAATCAAGCCCTTAACAGCTAGAAAATTACAAATTTATGACCCCTACATAACCCAGTTTTTCCTTTCTTCATGTTAGTGTTTCATGTTACTGTCTCTAACTGCTAAACCAAATAATCCTCTCGGGGAAAGCACTTAATTCTGGACTCTTCATACCTCTATATACTCTTCATACCTCTATATACTTGACTTCTCCATTAACATTTTCAAAACTGTAGGTTCTGGAGTTTTTACATTAGACATAACCAAAATGTATCTGTGTTTGTAGATTAGGATTTTGACGAGTTCTTCATGAGTACTTTCTGTACAAAGCTTTGTAACACATACAAACCTTTGAAGAGGTTTTTCTGCATATGTCTGCTCAGCCTAATCTCATTGCCAGTAACATTGACTTTACATTTTTATGCTTATTTAGACTTTCCAGTGTATTTAACAAAAAGTATAGCCTACTTACCATGCCTTTTGTGTAATCCAAAAGAATCCTTGTATGTTTACCTCATCACAGTAAGAAAACAGTAAATTTTCTAACATAGTCTTCAACACACAAGGTACAAAGTGGATTCTTTCAGAACTTCAGTAGTTGTTCCTGTGTATTTGAAATCACTCAAATTTTTTATTCATAGAGAGTATACAACTCCGTGGAAGTCATGGGAAAGGGATCGAGGAACCCCTTCCAAGTGTGTTCCCGGCGGGTTGGAAGGGAGGGGTTGAAGCCGTGGCTTGGGCTCTGCTGCCCTCCGGTGGTCCCGCGGGGAGGGTCCTAGGCTCCATCCCAGGACCTTTGCCTGCCCCCGGTTCCTGGCCCACTGCAAAACAGCCCCGGGCCGAGGCAAGCCGGATCCTGGAGGCGAGGAAAGCCACACGTGTCTCCCTGCTTCCCAGCAGGCTGCAGCAGAAAAGGCACTGAATTGAAGAGGGATGGAGGATGCTGGCATAGAAACTGCTTTTTATTCTTCAACACTGACTTACACTGAAGACATCTCCTTCCCACATGTCACTTTTAGAGGAGCTAATACACACCCATAATGAAAGGCAAACAAGCTATAGAAAAGGCAGACAGGAGAGAAGATGTAGCCAAGGCAGAAGGGATGAGCGGCTCATCCACATCTGTAAGATACAGAGCCAGAAACACAGCCTGAATGGCCTTATCCCAAGTCCAGCTCTGTTTCTTAGGGCAATGGTTTGCAACCTTCACTGGCCTGCAGCCAGCCACCACATGCCAGGCATCTCTGCACTTGGCTCTTCCCAGCAATATCAGATGTCCCTGTGGGCAACTTGTTGCCCTTAGGTCATTGGCTTAGGGATTACCACACTGCATACCCACATTGCATTACCCACCTAGCACAGCACGTAACAGATCCCTGTAGCCTTATGTAAACCACAGCAAGTTTATATATCATAAGGAGGAAGACAAGATAATATTGTGTGATTTGATTTATGGAAATTATGCCAGCTTGTCTTCTGAATGATTTTCTTTCTCAAACAAATTTTGAGATGGCTTTTCTCAGACAAGATAATTGTCTGAAATCAATTCACTATAGCCATAAACATGCATATTTGGATAATGTTATAAAGGCTGCATTTAAAAGGAAGAGGGGAAAAAAAACTGAGCAAAGGTTGATTGCTCCACATCATTATCTGCAATTCCGTTCTATTACCAGTAAATTATTAACTATATTAAGCTAACTTTGTTCAAGTCTGACTAGTCAAAACAAAAGCATTACTAGGAAAGTATACAAGCTCTGCATAGGCCAAAATTACAGCGGACTCTCTGCATTGTCGAACGCACAGAAGGAAGTCAGCAGGTAATAACACCATAGTAATAACACAGCCTCTGCTGCTTCCCCAGCTCCACAAGCTCCCTTACCTTATGGTCCCTAGGGTTTCCAAACGTCCCCAGTTGTATTACAGCCAACCACTAAGATGTGAAACATGTTTGCTGCTCTGTTCTGCTTATCTTCCATGGGGTTGGAAAAATCAATGTAACATTTACAGCACCAGAAATTCATGCCCTACCTTCCTCTGTCTATCCTCAATCTGAGAGCCTCAGGGTTTTCCTGGTATTTTGGCCTTGCACACTGCAACCTTAGCAGAACTGCTGAAGTACAAGACACACATACAAACAACCCCAGTCTCCTTCCTGTCTGGATGCTTATAAACTGCAAAGTAGGTTTGCTTCAGAACTGTCATCCATTTAAGATACTTTCCCATCTTGTGTAAGCCTATTATTTGTTCCTAGTTTCTGATATCTTCTGATCACATCTTAAAGCTGAAGCTTCTTCCATGCTGACATGACACAAATGGGTGGATGTTAATTCAAGCTACAAGTTTACTTTGTTGTAATTATCAAGCAGCTTCTAACTGTGGTTCATTTTATTGCAAATCTGTACAAGGAATATGTGTTATATTTATACTCCATTAAATATGAGATTTAATAATTCTGAAGAGCATTATATCACCAGGAAGAGGCACAGTGTTCAAAAAAGTCAAGCTTCTGCCTTTATCATGCCCATTAGCTGGCAGCAACATGGGATCAGAGTCCATGCATGGTCTACCAAGAACTAAAATGCAGGAGATACAGAGCAGAGAGAGAGACCACATTTCCAGATCTGGGTTACTAAGTCCTTCCCTTCATCCCCATGGCATTGTCATCCAGAAGCTCTGTAGCTTTGTCTCCCCTGTACATCTTGGCCTGAATGTCTCAGAATGCTTCCCACAAATCAAGGACTTTGCTGTAAGTCCTGTACCCTGCTGAAACTACAGGGCATGGGGCCTTACTGTGGATTGAGCATGGCTCTCATTTTTTTAAGCAACATATTGTTGTAGCATGAAAGGTAGCAGACATACCTGGGAGCAGTCCCTGACTTGGTGGCTGTTCCCTTTAGAGCACAGCACTGATTATAAGCTCGGCCTTACAGCTCCCTCACCTAACACCCCCTTAAAAGCTGTAGTAAATAACATTGTCCAAGCGAGCGCCGTGCTAACTCTCCTCACGTCTGCCTAGCAAAGCCCTCTCTGCCACAGCCTCAGCCAGAATGCCTTTTGTTTACAATTTCACCAGCTGAAAGACTCTTTTGAGAACAAAAAAGGAAAATAAAAAAAAAAAAGAAAGAGAGGAAAGAAAGAAAGCTGAAGAGGCCACTATGAGGATCTAATCTATGGCTAAGACCACCCCTTGACTGGCAGTCTGCATTGCCATCAGCTGTATGCATCATGAACGCATTTGGGTTTAGATCAGCTGTCTGTGCCTTCTCCCTCATTAACATTGATAAAAGCGATGGCCTCTGCCGGGCGCGCGGCATTCCTCAGCATACCAGCTGCAGCTCTATCTTAATGCATCCTATGGGCTTGGAGAATTAATTAGTTCTGATAGTCACCATCTTTCAAAATGATGGCTGTCATAACCCCGCAGATAAAATTACACACCCCTACAATGTCCCACATTGCCCATTCAGACTCTCCATAGACCACTGTTGGCTTCTTCAGATGTATGGCACTGGAAAGATTGAACTTGCCAAACCTCTTTTTTTTTCTAATCTCTTTGTTATGTTCCAATTAAGACTGTGTTAATCAAAGGCAGTATTTCCCAAATATTCCCCCCCTACCCCAAAGCCTCCTCCTAGGCAACTTGGTGGTTATGCCCCCCCCCCTTCCACCTACAATTAGCATTCAGACATTTCTCTTGGCAGAGCCAAAGCCTCCCTCCCCCTAGGAAGCTTTCTTCTTCTGAACACGTTTTATCTTTTCCTACCCCTCTGCAAGGTGCTTTAGCCAGTTTCCAAACAAAGAGCAAAGTGACTTTCCTCAGACGTGTGGAGCCTCAAACTGTATCCAAACACCCCTGGGACAGTTTTCCTGCTGTGGCTGGCTCTAAACCAGAAGCCACATACAGGGAAAAAAAAAAAAAAATAAAAAAAAATCCAGTAATTCATTTATTTTTTGCTGCTTACTTTCAAATTACTAAGAATATTAAATGCAGCTCAAGACTGCCCTCATCACTGGCACTCCCTAGCACCTCACTAATGAAGATTCTCCCCTTGGAGAAGAGCTGAGCAGCAAGTAGAGTGGGACATACCAGAAAAGCAGTTCCAGTTTTATTATGCAGAGCTCATGGATGGTCAGGCTGCAATGAGTGCTGTGCTTCAAAACAGTCATATTTCTGTTTTATTTCTTCCTCTAAAATGGTGCTTTTATCATACGATTGTGAAATGTCTGAGCTTTGTATGAGTCTCTGACAGCTCATTGTAGGCTGTTCAGCTATCTCAGGTTGAGAGTTTCACGTTCAGAAAGTTTAGGGGAACAATATACAACATGAATCATAAGTAAATAATCAACTGAAACGTTCAAAAATGCAAGAAATTATGTGGCCATCTGAATGATGTAGAAGAAAATGAGTGCAGCAACCATCATGTTTGTATCTCCACTGGTTTTTGTTTACTTTCAAACTGACCTCCTGTGCCAGATGCTAGCCTCTGGGAAAAATCAACTAAAACAAACACTGAAATAAGTTGCAGCACTAAAAATTGATTCCAAGAACACCTACATAAATGAACCACATTTTCTCTGGTTGGCTGACATTTCAGCACAGAAACAGAAGGAGCAACTTAGAGAGGCAGTAAGTGGATGAAGACAGTAAAAAGGCAACCAGCTCATATCTACTTAAAGCAGAAGCATCCAGTCCAGCAAGGAAGTAGCAGAATGGAGAAAGGCCAGGACACACATGAGTGTATGACAAAGCATATGGTATTTGCAACATTACAGCACACACAGTGACTCTTACTAATCATTTTCATCAGCTTGCTTGTTTTCAGAGGTACAAAGGTGACTAGCAGCTGAGACAGGGAACATCCAAGTGCCTGAGATACCCCCAGAGAAGCTTCACTCAGCACCATGCCAAATAGATCCCAGCTTTTAGGTGTACCCATGCCCAGTCTTCCCCCATTCCTTGCTCTCACTTCTATCACCTGTATAAGTATTATTTACAAAAACCCCGAGGGGACCAACTCCACAGACACATTTGTGTGTTAGTATTTTTGTTTAAGGCTTCCAAAATTTTCACCTTGTTATAGCAACCAGAGATCCAAGACCTCTCCACCACTCCAGCTGGACACAGAAAGAGGCACAATACAAAGGTAAAATAAAATATCCTGCTAAAGCCAGGGAAAGGTAAGAGTAGGAAATGCAAGAACATGAAGGTCTCCACTGAGCTGTAATGCAGCAAGGTAACAAGAGTGTGCCAAGTGACAGATTAGCCTGTATTTCCGCACAGAAGCTGGCCAGTCAGAGTTATAGTTAGAGCCTAGCACAGTCTTTATTTAACAAAGAATCACAGAATGGTTTGGGTTGGAAGGGAACTTGAAGCTCATCCAGTTCCAACCCCCTGACTTGGGCAGGGACACCTTTCACTAGATCACAGTTGCTCCAAGCCCCATCCAACCTGGCCTTGAACACTGCCAGGGATGGGGCAGCCACAGCTTCTCTGGGCAACCTGTGCCAGGGCCTCAGCACCCTCAGAGTGAAAAATTTCTTTCCAATGTCTAATCTAAGGAAGAAATTCTTTATGATTCTTTATTTTTATTCCCTAGTAAATTCTCTACTATTCTTTTTTAACCCCCATAAACAAGTTAAAAACCCTTCGCCAAAACAAGGAACAGGCAGCCCATTCCTTTGGAGCAGGGAAAGTGTTCATCACGGCAGTTAGCTGGGAGGCAGCACTCTGACATTAAGGGAGAGGAAGGAAAGGGAAAAAGGGTTTACTTCACACAAATGCCTATACGGGAGGTAACAGCAGATAACAAGAGAGCTGATGTGTGTTGCTTTTTATCTCAATCCACAGGACAGGAAAGGGACGTGCTTGATTTACAGCTCTTTTCATCACTGCACTGTCTGAAGTGGCAACAGTGAGCTGACCTCAAGCTGCTGCAGAAGCTGTCAGCTCCTGCCATCATATATGCAGGGACCAGGCAACCATGTTTAGCTCAGGTAGCACAGACCTTGCCTAGAGAGCCACCCTGCCCATGCTCCAACAAGGCACAGCTGCAGAAGAGGGAGGGTAAGTTTTACTCCCAGACATCCCAAGGAGAACAGGATGCAGCCACGAGCTATCACCATATGGGAGAAATCCTCCAGGATTCTGCTCTTTTGGAGAAAAACCTGAGCCATTCCTTCCGCCAGACCAGATTGTACATTGTATGCAAACCCAAAGTAATGTGAAAGGCCTCGACCTCAGGAAAGAGAAACAGCACTTCTCAGGGCCATATGTACCGTCAGCATGTACATCACAACCTCTGGCTGCTATCTTGTCTGCATAAACAAGAAATGATTTACTTTCCTTATCGTATAGCAGAAAGGAACAGGATCTGATGAGCGCACAGGAAACATCTTGCCCTGCCATCTCCTACCAGCAAATCTGCAATATTCAGTTAGAACATATGATAAAACTAGATTAATTTGTGTGTTATGCATCTATCACCACTGAGTTCTTTAAGAAAACAATGCCGAGTGCAAGATTATAGAGTACAACTGCATCAAGCATAACATGTGGTGAATGCCCCATCTATCCATGACCACAGGTAGGAGTCTGGGAGAAAGCAGAATGTTTACACCCACTGTGTGCTCTTCAAAACCTTAACCTGGTTTCAAAGCACAACTTTGTATTAAGACATCCTTACAGAGTGCCTTCAAATGACTGAAAAATTATAATGTCAGGGGCAGAAAGCAAAGGCAGACAAATTATTAGGTATTTAAGACATGAGAGAAGCAAAGAGCAGCACTAGAAAAGAGCTGAACAGCTCTAAGAGAAACAGCCTTGCTTTGGGAAATCAAAATGACAGTCTGCTTATCCCTTGCAATCATATGCAAGTAACATAGCTGAACTAATTTTCCTCTGCTTGGTTCCAGGAAACCAGTAAAAGTGATTGAAGAAAAATAGCAAAAAGAGAAAAAAAAAAAAAAGAATCCCCTTGCTTTATCCAGCTAACCAAAGCTTGGAGATGTTCTTTTGCCCTCCTGAGATAAAGTAGGTGGTATTCCTCACAGAACCACATTCAGAGGTTATCAGCCCTGTGTTATTAGGGCTGATAAGCCAACATTCAGAGATCTTTCACTCTGCCTTAGATTAGCTGAACAACTGTAATGATAGCAAACACAGTCCCCTATCCATGCCCACCCAAAAAAACAGAACATCTTCTGTCATAACAGTTCAGTGTCCTCAGTTTTGTACTGTCAACAGCTTCAGAGAGAGGGATAAAGGAACAGAGTCCTTTCAGGATATCCTGTCATTCAATTAGGAAGGGTTTATTCAGCTCTGCAGTGAAAACTTGCAACAAATACCCTGAGTTTTGGATTTTTTCCTGCCTACAGCTCTGCAGGCTGTATCCTTCACTCATTTCTCCTTTTAAATAATTTGCCTAAGAACGCAGAAGAAATAGCACCTCTAACAAACAATCACTTGACATCAGAGTTTTAGTGTGCGTGTCTGGGAGGCTCTGAAGAAAAAAATCCAGTTCTTCACAATGGAAAGAAATCCAGTTATTTTATTCTTTTTGGCTCTTTTGGCTGCAGTGAATCTGTGTTTGACATCACAAGTCCCAGATGAGGTAAGAAGCAGCTTCTTATTTAAGTGATGAATTACTATATGTCTGTATAAGGGTAGGAGTTTTTTCACTATTATAGAGAAAACAGTTATCAGATACTGTATCTTACAGAAGAAAAACCCACTTTAACAGTCACTGATGCATATGGCACTGAATCATAAACTAAGACCTCTCTAACTCAGTCCTCTGAAGTAACAGAAATGCATCTCTTCATTCCACATGAGAATTTGCTTAAAGGATATGTCATGAGTACACTGAAAAGGTTTCTAAGAAATAGCAAATATGGCAAAAGACTGTAGCTGATACGTTCATTAAAAGCAATTGAACTGTCAGAATTTCAGATAAATCAGAAGATTAAAGAACTTTTTCCATAGTGAAAATTTTCAACTCTACTAAGCATAAGGAGGAAAACGTATTCCAGGTAGGTAGGGAAAAAGTCTAAGGAATTGAGCTATTGGAAGTAATTGAACAAAGTAATGAATTTAAGTAAAAGATTTGTAAACTTTTCGGGAAGTGGCACATTTGTCATGTACGAATCGTGTGGATCTGTGGAATTTCACAAAATGTGTTTTCACTACCCTTCCACAGAGGCAGAAAGTGTTGGTTTACAAATCTGAACCAGGAGTTCAATAAGGAGAAATTCACTCATCTAAACTGTCTCACTATGTGAGTCTTTAAATTACTGTGATCTAGAGAAAAAACACTTGCAGAAGAGGAAATAAAAGCACAGGGAGAAATTAGGAGGGGAAGGAAAGCCACTCAGATTATTTTTTTGCCATCATTTGTTTGGTTGGGGTTTTTAAATGGAAAAATACTTTGAAAAGTACAAACAAGTACTGGTATATGTGTTAAACCCATTTCTGTCTTTAAAAACAGAGCCACTAACAAAACACCTTTTTTCAGCTTCCCTAAGCAAAAAGGGAAGAGGAAATGGAAGAAAGTGGAACCCCACCATTCCAAAACAAACAGCATTTTATAGCTAGTGGTAGGGAAATGGTGTAACTTATTTTTATTTAGAATTTACCTTTTCAAAAATATCTTTAAATTCTCTTGTTCCAAAATTAAGTTTTGTGGGGTGTCTTTTCAGTGACACCTTCTGCAATTAGGTAACTTCAGGCATTCCTACTGACAGTTTATTCACTTCTGAACCTGAATATCCTACAAGCTCAGTTGGTTATCCAGCCTCAGACTCATAACAATTTCCACAAGCACCTGCAAGGAGCAGGTCTTCAGTATCACACTTGGTTAAAGATTCAGAAAAATCAGCTGACACAGTTGAGTTTATGATTATTCAATATTAACAGTACCAATATGACTCAGTGGAAATGCTCATGTGAGTTAAGGTGCCTAGATTTCACATGCAATGCTGTATTGGTTCTTGCTCTGATGCTATCACTAATGATGGGCTGTTAAGGTGGTTGCACTACTGTTGAGCACCAGCATTCTGAAAGGCTTGAAATGTTCAAGCCACCTTGTGTTGGTGCCTTGTGAGGTGGTTTTGGATGGGAAGCAAGGCACAGAGATGCTCTGGCTTGAGTCTGTGGGAGCTACCGTAGACCTGAGGCCCAAAAAGCCAGGTCAGTCCAATGCCCCACCAGGTCAGGGAGGCTGCTCAGTCCTCTCAGCATGGAACTGCTCGCTGCTGCTTTGCCACATTCTGCTCAAGCTGTATCCACATTATCCTCATATCTGGAAAGAGGCCTTACTTTAATTTCAAAGACACCTGAAATGCATCTATGCAACAGAAAAACATTTCACTACTCAAATACTTGAACGTTACCCAAATCAGATTTCAACACTACATTTCTGAAGGCTAAAATTTGACTACTAAATTGATGTTGAAATACACTTATAGTTGGGTGATGACTATTAAATGGAGTGTCTCAGAGCTCATGAAATTTGATCTCCTTGTCAGTGTCTGTGATACACCCTCACAATCTTCACTACTGAAATGGGCTGCTATGGCAAACAGCAAAGGAAAGATAACTAACAAGAGAAGAAACTGCTGGGGTGAGGCCTTCATCTGGGACTACCAGGCTGCCCAAATCCTACACAATGTGCTAGTCTACCCACCGAGGCTAACCATTAGTTTCTGCAAAGAGGCTGCTGCATCCCACATGTGCCCAGAAAGTCCAATAATGCCTGGAGAGCACAGGGCTGCAACTGTGCATGTTTTTTGGGAATCCCTGGACAGATTCCCAAACTGGGAATGTCCATTGAGCAACACATAACAGCACTGCAATGGCTCCATCCTTGAAAGTGGTGACTTGGAACACACACTACATAGCAAATGACCTGAAGATCCTACCATGGTGCTGCTGCACAAAGTGTTAATAGTCGATTTGGCAAGGCAGTGGACAGAGAAGACCTTGAAGGGAGAGTGCGCAGGGCCCATTCCTGCAAACAGGAATTGCCCAGAAATGTTGGGTCTGGCACTCCACATCCAGGTGGGCTATTGGCTCCAAGGGGGAGCTAAGAGGTGACTGTAAGTATTCATAAGAAAGGAGTAGTAAACTCTGTAACAGAACAGATTCCTATCTGTCATGCAAGCTACAAAGAGCAATGGCTGGAGATTGCAGCAAAACCATCAGAGACAAATTACAATTGAAGCAACATACCACAGCTTGTTTCTCCACAACTGATCATTTCCAAATCAAATAGCAGCTTTCTAGAAAGTCTTATCTTTCAAACTAAATTTCATGCAAGAAGCTCCATTATCCTGAGTTATGCTCATCTAGTATAAATGTCCATCTGGCTTTATAATCTGGAAAACTGCTTAGAACATCCACAGTCAACTATTAACTGAGGGGGTTGGACCAAATTATCTCCAGAGGTCCCTTCCAATCCTAATGATTCTGTGATTCTGTGCTTAACAGATATGAACATTTTTAAATGGATGATGCTGCTAGAATTGGTCCTACATACATACATACACACGTACACGCAAGCACACACACACACAGTGGGCAGGTAAATATTAAACATTTCCTCACATTGGCCTGGTAATGATTCAGACTTAATTGAGTACTCAACTGCCTAACTGAAATTCCATTCAAAATGTTCATTTCAATTCTACAGTGTCAGACAGGAAGTCTCTCGTAGTCAATATTGCTTGAATGAGTTAAGACCTGCTAAACAGGTCCATTCTTAGAGAACACTGGACAAATTATCATCTTGGAATAGAAAAGGAGCACTTCACACTACTTCCCCTCCAAGAATGATGATTTCATTTATTACTTGTTGTTGGTTTTTAAAGGTCGTAGTTTGCATTAGATCATTTTTCACTGTTTGTGAATTATAAGCTTAATTCCACAAATGCTCACCAGAATGAAAGAGGATGATGCCAACATTAGAAGAAGTTCAGCAAAGACTTTGTGTTTAAAACAGGTCAACTATTTCAGGAGTAGGAAAGAAACACTAATTTTTGTATATAGACATTTTCAAACCTATTACTTGTACAACCACAAAATAAAGTGCCACTGCTGTGACAATACCCTAAGCCTTTTCTCTTTTTTGTGACCTTCTCAAGTCATTTGTCAGGTTTGCATTTCTGAAAATGGAATCTCCACAGCAAGGGGCACGAGCTTCAGCACTAACACTTTGCAGGCTGATGCTGTCTCAGTAACCTGGCTTTTAAGTCTGCCGAACTTAACATTTGCTGACAAAGCATTCTCAAGAGAAATATAGCACTTGGAAGGGTTTATCCTTCAGTGGTTGGACATATTTTGTGCAGAGAAGATGACTGCAAAGCCCTGATATGTGGTTTAGTGGGAAAAAGCTGAATTAAGTTTGTCATTTTTCAGCAATGCCACTGGGGACAGAGTTGAACCAACAAAGAGAACTTCTTCGTTTGTAATTAATCTCCTCTTATTACAGGTGAAGAAGCGATGTGACCAAAAGCTGCTCATTCGAATGAAAACTGAATGTGTGCCTTGCTCTTCAAACCTCGAAACCCAGTGCCCTGCTGGTTACACCAAAATTACCAATGGGACTGGAATACCAGACTGCAGGTATCTCTTTTTGTCAGAGCTTTGCTTCAAGAATATTGTTCTCCATAAATTAAAAAATGTTAATTCATATAAAAAATGCTCTATTCTATGTGATTTTCTTAATGAACATTTACCATCAGCCTCACCAACTCCAGAACTAAAGCTTTACTCAGACTAATTTAAGCCTAAAACTAATCAGCAAATGGTATAATAGGAAAATAAACATTGCTATCAATGGCCTATCAGATATTCTTTTGAGTGATATAATAAAATCATTTGTTTATTCTGCATGCTCAATATGAATTATATATCAATATCATGACAGATATATATTATCATATAAATTATACTGATATATAATTCATATCATATTATCATATATTATCATATAAATAACAGATTTTTCAAACTGCCAGACTGGGGAGGTGTGGGGGATGAAGGGCAGAAAGGAATATCTCAAAAAAACCTGAAATCTTGCCTTTCATACTGAAACTTAAAAATAAATAAATAAATAAATAAATTTAAAAAAAAACCCAGTATTTTAGGGGAAATGTAACTATTTTTGCGCTTACTTAATATTTAAAGAACTTTGATATTAAATATTTTTTAAGGACTATTTCAAATCAATATTTAGAGAAAACTGCTGCAGTTAGGCTGCAGAAATGAGGGGGAAAAAAGAGAAAATAAGAAAGAAATAAAATAAAAGATAAATAGACTGTGGCAAAAGAAACAGTTCCAAAGATCTTTTTAGACCTTGATGCGTGATGTATGTTTTAATGAGGGGAAAAAAAAGGCAGGCCAATACAACTAAGTTTAAAGCTCTCCTGACTGGCACCGAGATTAAGAATTTCACTTTTCCCCACAGTATGCTTTTAAGTACTTTAAAGTAACTTCAAATTCTTTTCCTCAGGTATTATTTAGACATCAAAACACACACACTTTCTTTTCTGGGATGTCGGCATCACTGTGTGAAGGAATTTGAACATCCTGAGTGCTGCCAGGGACGCTGGGGCCCAGACTGCATGGGTAAGCTCTTTTTGTGATTTAGGGTATTGGCTATATATTTTCTTATAATATTTGAGTAGAAGCAAAGCAGCGATTTTTTTTTCTTTTCAGCAACTATTACCATGAGAAGTTTGCTCCCCGGAGCATATTATTGGAGTAGAAGTAAACAGCAGCTTTCAGACAAAACTTGGAGGATTTGGGGGAAAATATGTATTCAAAACTTCATTTAAAAAGAAAAATGCACAAAAAAATAAAAAAATATTAGGGAATCCTCTTGGTTGTGAGATTTTAAAACAAATCCTTTCAGTCAATGCCTGTAAAAATACTTTTCATTTGGGAGGATCCTCACAATGGATTTTAAAATCCAAATGTTTCAAATTTCAAGTTTAAATGTTTTATCTTAGGTCAAAAATACCCTCATCTGTATCTGAAATATTTCCATATCTCTTTAATTCTTCACTTTTTTTAGGCAGTGAGGGTCTTTCAGCTCAACCTCAAAAAATTTTTCCTCCTAACTTTTTTGCCACTAGCTGGTGCTAAAGGCATTACTGAAGCAGGGGTAATCAGAAGTGCCTCTCCTTTTGCTGCCTCTTCCTCAGGAAAAGCCTATCAGCAACTCCACATGTGCATCAAACCTCAGGCAGCTGAAGTGGGCATCAAGACCCACAGAGGAAGCTTCCCTGCCCAGACAAAGCATTTCCTTGTTTAGTTAATGGAGTTAAGGTCTGGTTCAATAACCGTGAAGTCCCTTTGTCCACAAAACAAATAGAAACATATAGTTTTAGCCCAAGCTGTTATTTAAATACCACTCATTTATCTACTAAAGCAAAATAATCAAACCCCAACAGCTACTTCTATAGGAAAGATAGGCAAATAGCTGAATAGGTAGTGTGTGATCTTGTCTTCATCTGAAGATAGCCACTTATGTAGTGGTTTATCATCTTCTCACCAAATGCAGCCTCAGTTCCCAGTAGGAGGAAGGCAATGCTATATGTGACCATCATCCCATACTTCAGGGTGCTCTGGGAGGCCATGTGAGGGGCAGAGCTCACTTCCCCTGAACTAGTCTTGCCTGCACCACTGCAGGCAGGAGGCTGCAGAGGCAGCTTCCTTTGGCCAAACTTCCTGGCCCCAAAAAGCAAAGAATCAAGGTCTCAGCATTGTTTCTGTTGTTATTTGGAGGAAGAAAATAGTTCTTTGCATTATCGCAATCTCTCTAAAAGCATATGGCATGCCTTGCAATGTTTGGAGGAAAGCGGTCCTTCCTGAGGCCAGAGAAAAATCCCTGACTAGGGGCTTACTTCATATTTAGCATCTGATGGCAATAACAAAATTAGGCCTTAAATAGCACTCCAACTTCCTCAATGATAGCACACACTGAAACACACAGTGTGAATGATAGATGTTTTGTCCCCTTCCCTCGCCACAAAGCACCCCAAGCCAGCCAGCCACACTCAACCCTCTGTAAAGAGGCATCAAGGAAAAAGGGAAAAGTATAGGGGAAGAAAGGTCCAGAGGAAAAGAGCACAGCATTTTAACACTGCCAGTATCTTCCAGCCACAGATACCACAGCTGGTGGAGCTCAGATGTCCCATATGTTTAACTGATGGGCTTCATCAGGAGCTACTCATTACTCCAGCTTAGGTCCCCACTCTGGACAAATATTTGCATGATTCCAAAGACAAGCCTGGGTACCAACTGAAGGTGCATGGTATGAGCAACTGAAGGTGCATGGTATGAGCAACTGAATAGAAAGCACTGTAAGAATAATAAAATAATTTTTTTTTTTAAATTAAAAAATTAAGGCCAAAAGAAAAGATAATAAACCTAGTTTTGTGAATTTATAATGTCAAAAATACAACTTTACAAGTTCTACTCACTGTTCCAGCCTCCAGGGAGGCAGGTGAAGAGAAGTAATACAAGAGGCTGCATTTGACAACACTTGGGAAGTGCTAAATTAAACTCCATGAAGCATAAAAGCCAAAAGACTTAAGCTTTTTTTGCCTAGATATAAAGATTTTGCCTTCATACTCTGACAGCTCTAAGAGCTAAGCAGAAGCGTCTCTTTCCTACTACTTTCTGAAGAACATCCCCAACGAAAGCAAAGGACTCAGTTGTCCCAAGCATGAGGGTAGCAGCAAGAGACTGTGCCAGGACCACTCCAGTGTTTTGGTGCTGCCTCCTGCAGCCCTGCTAGCTGGAGGAAGAGTTTTATCTGCCTGGCCAAACTCATAGAACAGTATAGTAACTTGCTAAACTTCTGATAAAGCTGTCCCTTGGTGCCAGTATCAAAACAAGACACAAGAGATAGTGAAGACAAGCAGAAGCTCAATGAATGTCAATGGCAAAGAAAAAAAGCCCTCCTTTATCAGCAGTTTTACAGAATCCTTTTCTAGAAACTATACCATAAACTCTGAGTTTTCTCTATCTTTGTGTGTTCAATAAAAACATTGGTGCAGGTAAAACTGTTTCCATTTAGAGCAAATATTAAACAGCTTGCACTTTTGTCAGTGCTAAAGATGAGTTGTAGCTATCACAGGGTAGTCAGAAAACAAGATTCACTAAAAGCCGCCTTAAAGATTAAAGTACATGTAGTTATTACTTTACCTGATTTCTGGTTATTTCATGTCAACTCTGAATAAATCTTTTCATTTCAGCATGTATGAGAAACTGCACTAAAATTTTCATCTTTAGATTTCTTGTTTTTTCACAAGAAGCTTACCCAGATCCAACAGACCTTATGGAGTCATCATTAAGTAATTAGGAAATATTAATAGATTGGTATAAAGCCAAAGCATTCATTAAAATTGGGCATATACATGTAGCATCCACTCATTTGCTCATCACCCTCATGAAAACTTCCGAATCACTTAAACACTCTAAATCAGGATTAAGATACTCAGCGGAAGCATGAATCCAGTGTTGCCCATCTCCACCCACACAGAACAAACTGAGACTCTTTATAAGCAATAAATCTACCACAGAGAACCTGTATGGGCAGTAAGAGTTTGATACAGTCTGAATCAGGATTATGGTACCTAATGGGTACTTAAATTACAGGAGGGAAGAGCTTATGAAAGGGATTTATAAATAATTTTCATGGAGATGCTGCAGCACTATAAAACATAAAGGATAGCCATACAGGGAGAAAAGCCTGACAGAACAAACTGACTAAAAATTATTGTAATATTGTTTTCCTATAGGCAACCTTTGAGTAAAAAATGTGAATATTGAACAATTTTAGCCAAAAATTAAACTGTTTTGATTTCAAAATACTATCATTGTTTCTCTTCTCTCCTGCTGGCTGGGGTTTTTAGTCAGACTCTGTCTCACCTGGCATACCACTGCTTGCAATTATGGTTTTAGCACCAGAGGACCTGAAGAGAATAGCACGTCTCTGGCACATAGGTTTTACTAGTGACCACAGCCCCTTAGACAGAAATAGGTTAAGAGATACCCAAATTCCCATTTCCAAGATTATCTGAATCAAATATCACAGTCTTATAGGAAGTAGAGGGGAAAAGGAAAAAATGCCCACGTAAAGTAAATGCAATTTGTGGGGAAAATAAAAAGGCTTAAACTCTAATTTGTCATCAAGTATAATTCTGGCAGCAAATATTCAGACAGAGTTGTATTAACATACAGAAGAAGTGGTCAGGTGAACTCCACTTATATACACTCTAAGAGTTTTGACTGTCTGCAGATAGAGGTGGGTCAGTAAGGACAAAATCAGTATGGTATTTTAGAACAAGAAAACTATTTTTGTGCAATCCTTTGATTACAGTCACTAGTTTAAGTTCCCAGACCAGAGGAGGAATCTCTGCTGAAGCCGAGATTCTCATTAAGAGATTTGGGTAGCTGTAAAACAGCAGTTGTCACTTGAGGTCCCTGTCTGCCTCAAATGTCTGCAGCCCCCAGGATTGTTACCCCTAATCTGTAAGGGGGCCATAAGGATCAGAGTGAGCTGACTGATGGCTTAAACATTGTCATTTCTAGCATGTCCAGGAGGAGCTGCATCACCATGCAACAGGAGGGGACGCTGCTCCCAGGGTATGAATGGGAATGGAACATGCATTTGTCAGGTACCTCTTTTATTTTAAAATAAAAAAACATAATCACATGTAAGTTCTGCTAAAAAATACTGCATAAATAAAGAGAAGTATTTCAGAAACAGTTGAGAAAACCTTTTTGAAGTTCATTTTTTGCTTGTTTTGGACAAATAATGTTCACACTATTATTTTTCCTGACTTGAGCCTGTTTGGGTGAAATTATTACAAAGTCCTTCTGTCTTGCCTTCCTCACTCAGGTGTTTTGAGTTCCTCTATTTTTGTTTTTCCTTAGAGTGAGCTATTACTTACAACTTTTTGCCCTCATTAGAAAGTACTTGTGCTTGGGACTGTACTCTCACTACAATGTTCCTTTGTGGAGCGTGCAATGTGCAGTGCTTAATAACTTAAGCCAAAAAGATCTTTAAATAAAACCAACTCAAGTGAATCTTTTTTACCTCTCCCTCTACTGGTTAATCTTTCCATTACATCAAAAACACTTCTGGGACATGTGGGAAAGAGACAGAGTGAGAAGTATTCAGAAAATAAAACCTAACAGCTGTAAGACTGATTTGAGCGTTAAGCTTGATTACTGTTCTTTATTGGTACCTTAGCATTCAGAACATCTGATTTGAAGTGCAAGATCTAAAAACTATTTTTAAGAAGGCAGAGAGAAGGAGGAAAAAATAATCATTCAAAAGACAGTGTTTGCACTAGTCATTTCTGATTTGCTGATTGAACCTGCCATATTATTTTCTTTTGACATCTAAAGATGCTGTTTTCAGGCTGCTAAGCATATATCTACCTGCATAGGGATAGATGAGAAACTTCATTTCTTGTTTCCATTCTGTAATTCACAGAAAGGGTTTGGTGGGACAGCCTGTGAAGAATGTGCTGAAGATAATTTATTTGGTCCTTACTGCACATCAGGTGAGTTTGAGCTTTCTTTAATAAAGTGGGGAAAGAAAGGTAAGTGAAAGCTGTATTCAGACACTAAAAAATAACAGTGAAATGGGTAACAGGTCCTATCAAGAGTTGCTGTCTGCTTCAGGGAACACAATCAGAAAAGAAAAGAGGCAGGTACTGCATTCCTCATTCACAGTGGGGCAGAATTCAACTGTACAGACAACATGGTGTAGTGCTACAAAAATATCTTAATCTTGTCTTGACTATCTTTGCTACAGCAAATAATCAAATAAATCAGTGATTAGCATTAACTCTGTGTTTCTACAGGTGTGCTTCTCACGTAGCCAGTTATCTTTCCCACTTTTCACCCAAAATTATGGATTTCCATTTATTTAATCTAAATACAGAAGGTTGTTACAGTAGTTAAAATACTGGGTGGGAACATATCAAGTGCATAACTTATAGTGGCTTACAGTATTTTGGTATGGTTTATAAATATATCTTCAAACCAGACCATCTTTATTAAGGCATGAAATACGTGGTATTTAAATCAGTACACCTGACTCAAAAAATAAAAAGCCTTTTGGAAACAGGCCAAAAATCCTAGCCTAGTATCCCGTATTGGAGGCCAATAGTTAATACCCAGGAAAAGAGTAGAAGCAACCAGAGAGCGAGTTCAAATTGCAGTGCTTAAAGGTTCTGGATCCTGGATCGATCCTCCATAAATTAACTACCTTGTGCCTGAGTCCAATTTGCTTTAGGTCTCCACAATACTAAGTGACAGAGAATTCTATAATTCAGCCAAAGGTGTGAAAAAGGATGGACTTGGTTTAGTTCTGGTTTTTGGCTGGTAGATGTTTCAAGGCCAGGTTGGACAGGGCTTTGAGCAATCTGGTTTAGTGGAAGGTTTCCCTGTCCATGGCAGGGGGTTGGAACTGGTTAAGCTTTAAGGTACCTTCCAACCCAAACTGTTCTATGGTTCTGTGATTTCACTAGTTAGCCATACTTCTATTAAGGGAAGCAGGACATTGAGGGAACAATCAGAGCTATGTTCACCATTTAAAATGTATATGTATCACAAGTGTATATATTTGTATAATATTTTTCCAGTTCTGCCTGCTTCTTAATGATTTCTAGTATTTTCTTTACCTTCCTTACCCCTGCTGAGCATTAAACTGTCAAACCAGAAAGCTGCCTGAAAAAAAATGAACATTAAGAAACACCTCTTTAATGGTTATAGTCTTTTATCTCTAAGTAAAAATCTTTTTTCTTTTTCCCTCAACATCTACATGAAATGACTTCTTAGAAGAGTCACGAATGGCCTCAATTTAAATAATCTATGTTGGCTTTTCTATACTAATCCTACACCACTGCTGACTCAAAGGCACTTTTTCCACCAGATGTCCACTGGATGCCAGTGTTGATACATAGAAATGTGACTGAGTCGTTTTCATGCAAATAGGGTACTTGAATGAATTTGATATCATAAATGCAATTATTTTCCAGGGAGCTACCAGAGGACTCAGCTGCATATTAATTTAAGCAACATTTTACACTTTAGCTTTCAGATATTTGAGCTTTCTAAGTATACTTAAGGCTTAAAACCACAGATCCTTCAAAAAAGGATTTCACAGTTGCCTTGACTCTGAATATGGCATCTTATGCACATATTGTCACAAGGTTTATAATCAGAAATGACAGAACATAGGAATGGGGCCAGAAAAAAAGCCTGAGACCTACACAGTGATTAATCATCCTTTTAACTAAATAAATTCTGTATATGGGGAGAAAAAAGGGTCACAAAACTCATCTCTTCTGGAGGTGTATGAGAGAGAATTGAAGAAAAATGAGCAATTTGTTAACAAACGGTCTGTGATAAAAATGGTCTATGTTACACATTACATTCAATTTTGTCTCAAGATTCTATGTCAAATTTTACAAGTTTTACAGTATCTGCAACCAGACAGTTTGATGTTTATAGTGTATGTCCTGACAATTTTCAGGCCCCAGGCTATTAAGAGCCTGCAAAAGTCAGCATGTTATTTATTGTTATATGTAACTGTGACTATTGGTCTTCTCATTAATGGAGGCCTCTAAATTCAGGAACTCGGGTAATATCTTGGTCTGGTCAAAGTTGTTGGCCAGGATGCTATTTGCTATGGGATACCCACTAACAATGTCTTTCCAAACACCATTATTATTCAGTAAAGCCAATCCATCTCTCCATACAGTTTGCAACTGTGTTCATGGAGTGTGCAACAGTGGAATTACAGGGGATGGAAGATGCACTTGCTTATCTGGATACAAAGGGCTCAGCTGTGATCAGCGTAAGTGGATTGTTTTCTACATTCAACAGTTCTGATACAGTTGGAATTGGTAAGGATGAATGTAAAATTAGTCACAGGTTAATCACTCTAGAGCAACCAAATATACACCTAAATTCAAACCCTGTATGTGAGCTCCCTAAACCATTGTCACCACTTCAGTTGCCAGAAAAATTATGGCAGCAATGGAATTTATGGTGCCTAGATCAGGCATGCTTTAAACTAGTATGCCACAGAACACAATGTCTCCTGGTACAGTGTGCAGACACAGCTTAACCTGTCACACTCTGTCCCTCAGCAATAGCAGAATGTGCAGCTTTGCGGTGCCCTGCAAACTCCAGATGTACTGCCTCAGGCAAGGATGGAAGACAACTGCAATGCACATGCCTGCCCAACTACCATGGGGATGGTACACAATGTGAACGTAAGTAATTTTCATGTCTGCTGAGTTCTTTGTATACAACATCGTTAGTATTATATTTCAGATACTGAGTATGCTTTTGAACCAAATCTCACCATCTAGTTGTTCTTGGGCTCATATCCCCAGGCAATCATATGTGCACAAACTAAGTTCCTTCAGGCTGAAACTAAACCCTAAAACGTGCTTCAGAAGCCCAACAGTCCAAAGGCTAACAGGGTTCATTCCAGGGAATTAGAGTAAGGCTAGTAAACCTCCACAAAATACACAGTGTGAATACTGGGTCATCAGTGCTTACCAATCCACTCCTATCACATCCTTCTACTTGATAAAGTTCAACATCATAGTTTGCTTCCATAAACATCAAAAACAGCAACCAAAGGCTTATATTTATTGACTATCCATCATGAGGTGTCTCAGTTTCATCACTAAGCATAAACCCTACATGTAAGTAAAGTTCATTTTATCTTTCCTATTTTTCATGAAACAAAGCTAATAGCATCTCAGCCAGAGGTAAAAGTCTACCTTAAATTTGTCTTCATAGACTCCTCAACTTGCCATTGAATGCTCAAATTAGCTGTATTACAAGAGTCCAGATTTTCTTTCCTCTGCTTACATTAGTCTTACAGCATCAGCTTTTCCTTTTAGACCAATTGCAATGAAGAAAATGGCTGCTGATGCTAGAAGTGCTATTTAGTAAATGTTGTCTTGGATCAGACCACAGATTCAATCGCTTTTTATCTGGAAATATTTACATCCAAACCTCTTAGTCCTAGCTATGGTGTCATCCTCTTTGAATAGGCTTGAACACCATCCAGGAGCAAAATGTTAGAAAGTCACTCCTCAGGGAACGTGAGGTTCTTCTAGTAGGCAGCATAGACAATCAAGACACCAACTGCAGCAACCAGCAGAGGATGCTAGTATCCCTGCCTCTCTTGGGGTTTATGTTGTTGCAGTTTGCATGGATGTTCATTCTCTGTCCCAGTACCTTTAGATACTAGGGTTGCCTGTGGTTCAAGCCAGTGTCTTTTACATTTGACTGGCTGGGAAGCAGAGGACAAACAGCTCCAGCACAGCTAAGTACGTAAGTGGGGATAGAAGTGGCTGCCCCAGACTCAGCTTGAAGTGGCACTGCTTATAGTTGATTTGGGCATGCGCTTATGTGTGTGTGCATGATTTCACACCAGAACAGAAGGCTTGAAAGAATGAAACTGAGCATTGCCAACTTTCTCAGTCTCATCTGAGGGGGAAGACAGGGTGGAGGAGAGTGGAAGACAGTGAGTAGCACCACCTTTTAGGTGAGTTCAGGGCCTGCCACTTTCTAGCTACAGTGTGTGTTTAGTTATATCCTAAGGTGAACACAAAGGTGTGAGAAGATGTTCTTCAAGCACTGCTGGATTTTGAACAAGAACAAATAATTCCATTGCCCCGATAAAAATGGCCTGTGGAAGTAGCTTCCAGTTTAGTCCTGAACCCACAGCAGTGTGGAATACTCAACTGAAGTACCTGCTGAACAGATGACATTATGTTGTTTAATTACCGGAAAGAAAACAGTAAAGACCTATTGTACTAAGAAATATTTTCCAACTGATCTAACACATGCCTAAAGCTTGTGTAGACCTTCTGTCACCTACCTAACCTTCTCTAGTTAAAATCCACCAGAGAACAGGAAATAGTTGTGATACTTTAATGAGCACATTACATGTTGTAATCTGTTTATAACTCAGTTTCCCAAGTTAAGAGATCGTTTCTGTTCAAAAGCAAACAGCTAGTTGCTATGTTAGCATAAACACATTCCTCCCTTCTGTCTTCATGCCGCCGCAATACTTTGGACTTGGCTGTTATGAGAAGTTTAGTCTACCCAGGTTTTGTTTGACATGAAGGTGCTCTGGCAAATCCTTGCCTTCAATTTGAGAACTGCAGGCAATAATTCATTTACTTCTTTTTTTCACAAGCTATCAACCCATGCTCCAAAAAGGTCTGTGATCTTAATGCTGACTGTATTTACCTCGGACCAAATCAGCACAGATGTACCTGTCAAGAAGGTTACAAAGGGGATGGTCAAGTCTGCTTACCTGTAGACCCTTGCCAAGCAACATACGGGAATTGCCCTGCACAGTCCACTATTTGTATATATGATGGTCCAGGAAAGGTTAGTGTTGAATGAATGCCCCAGATGTTTCCGCTGTTAAGTGCCTAAGATAACACTTTCTCTCCAAAAAGAAGCCATAAAGGTAATGGGAACAGGCGTCAGGAAGGTGAAGCTCTAATCCGAGCTTTGGCATAAGCCCTACTGTTGACCAGGAATGAATTGCTCTACTGCTCTTCTCAATGTATGTATACCACATTTCCCTTCTGAAAATGGGAATGGCAACAGGGTTCTTTTTCCTATAATGTTTTGGCTCAGATTTTCCTCCCCAGGATGAAGGCACTGAAATGATATTTTCCCAGTTAAATTTTGTCTCTCTGACCACAGGGGGTTTGTAGGACCAATAGATTCCTTACACAAGTACCACTAGATACAGGCCTAAAGTTAGTGTATTTAATAAAGAAGTAATCAGGTGTCTTTGTGAACTCCTGATGAAAGGCACTGTATAAAGGCTGAATTTTGTTCATGTTGTTGGGAGCTGGCTCAGATTTGTGTCTGTAAGGCCACATTTCACCATCAAGAAAGCAAGACTTCAAAGACTGTTTGTCTGGTTTGCCTGGACACCCTGAAGTGCCAAAAAGGGACTTGGTCATCCGGGGCCATCCTGCAGTTCACAGTCATATAAATTGCTCCTCTGAGGGGTGCCTCAATGACCTGTATATGGCTGGTGTGTAAAAGGTAGTTCTGATACACCTCTCACTCATTAATAGTATGCTTTGGCACTCATTTTGGGAGTCAGAAAGCTGTGGAACGGAGATACAAATTTGACCTACCCACACTGGTTCTAAATGCTCTCTGGTTAAAAAGAGTGAATCTACAGGGCTTTATCTGAAGGAAATTTACCTGAGAGTCAATACTTTTCCTGAATGGATAAAACCTAGAAGGGAGCTGTATAAATGTGGATAAGCTTTATACTTGCTTCTGAACTCACTAGGTGATTAACTAAAGCTCGCTGTCTTTAAAGCTTTGTTCCAGAAAGTATGCAGAAATCTACAATTTGTGCACACCTAATTTTCCTCTCCCATCTCCCATCCTTCTGATTTAGTCCCACTGTGAATGCAAGGAACACTATACAAACTTTGTACCTGGGAAAGGATGCAGCATGACGGACATCTGTGAAACAAACAATACCTGCCATAAAAAAGCTAAATGCTCAATGGCTGCACCAGGACAGATTACGTGAGTCTTTTTGCTTACTAAAGGTTTCACCCAGTTTCCCCTTCCTCCCCCTAGTAAACAGGCTGCTAAAACAAATCCAGTGGATGAGCACCTCCTGAAGCTATCATCAATGGTTTCTTTATTAAGGACAAATCACAAGATTTAATAGGGTTAGGGTCAGCCAATTAGCATAGTGCCTGATGAAATCAGACCAACTGCTAATACCTACTAAGTTTTATTTTTATAGCACTCAGAGGTCAATTCTACACTAGTAAATAAAAAGGACCAAGGCCTCTTTTCTATTCCTCAGGGCAAGCAGCATCCAGTGTCTGGCTCACAGCTAAAGCCTCCTCTTCTTCCAAAACAGAGTAACTGCATCTTGGCAGCAGTTCCTGGCACATGTTGTTATCCCTTCAACTGTGCTTGGGCACTGCCTGGCAAAATGCTACTTGGTGTGTGCCAGAAACATGCCAGGCAGTGTGTTAAAAATTAATCAGCATTAATTATCATGGGACAGAGCTGCAGCCCTCACTCTTTTTTAGTAAACTAATACAGATACAACTAGGGAATCTGACCCTCATGCTGTGAAAGCAACACCAACCTCAGCAGATTGCTCAAAGCCTCCAGTCAAGCATGTGGGATAATGCAAAACCTCTGGCAGAGTTTATTTTCCTGCACAAACGTTTGCTACACAGATGTTAGGATGTAGAAACTCAGTTTTAACACTAAGCTTAACAAAGCTGTCTTAAACCTAAGACTTTTGATTCTTATTGCCAGTACTTGCTTCATCGCACAGCTTTCTCTTAGAGTGTAATATGAACATCACTTTTGTACAAGATATTGTGCATTTCAAACAAGTTTATCTCAAATATCCCGTAGTGCATTTCTAGAGGGTAGTATATTACCCTCCAGTTGCACTTAATATATACTTGTACTATACCTAGTATCGTATACTACCATGCTACTCAATATGAGTTGAAAATTTACTGTGAAGTTCCACATCACATAAATCAGGACCTTTCTTCCTGGTTTGTCACCGTTTCACTGTTGCAACTCAATTTTCTACGCTGAGGAAGTTTTGAGAATTTTAGAATAGGAAAATTTAACATTTATGACTGGGGAGGAAAAAGGGCATGCCAAATGCTTTGCACATCATTCATTCAATGACATTTATGGCAAAAACAAATACAGAAGAAAGCAATGGGATTCAAATCAAACTAAACCTATGTATTTGAAAAATACTGAAATTATACTGGAGAGTTTCCAACTACGGAGAATCCACTTATGAGAGAGGAACTTTACAAAGAAAAACATTGACTGGTAAATGTGGGCACAATAAATTGTTTCTGATGAGTGACAAACACTTAATGTATTTTGGCTGCATCCCAGACTTTAAATGTATTTGGGAAGGCTTGTTTTGGCAGATTTTTTTACTTCTAAAACACAAAGCTGTAACAGAGGCCAGGTTTGGGGTTTTTTTAAAGATGCAGTTGTGCTGTTAGCTTCCCTCTTACAGTCACTTCTACTTTCTCCAGGATCAAACTATTTGTACATTAGTAAGCCTCATGTACAAACAAAGATGTAAATAAGGCAAACAATTGGTTTGTGAACATAACATGGCAACCTCCTGGAAAATCATGATTGTCTCTATTTTTTGTTCCCATATAAATCTTTCCTGAGTGAGTGCTGACACTTTCTATGGCATTGCTTCAGCACAGTAATTATGTTCAGCCTTGCCCAGAAGCTACAAAGCTTCAACTGGTGCAGTATTACACTGCATATTAGACCATGGCCTCTCTGATTTCCAAGCAGAACTGGCTTTCCACAACTAAACTCAATTTTTTTCTTTTTTTAATCCCACTCTTCTATTCTATGTCTTCAACACAGAAATCATAGCTTCATAAACCAAAACTCTGTTATCTTCATAAACCAAAACTCTGTTATACAAGTATTCAGGTAAAATAGAGAGAGAGCTGAGCTCCCCTTTTCCAGAGAGATGCAGTTTTCCTCCTGAGCAAGCTGATGCAGTGATAGTTCCCATCTTTTTCAGTCTTGCCTGTACACATAGAATCATAGAATAGTTAGGGTTGGAAAGGACCTTAAGATCATCCAGTTCCAACCCCCCTGCCATAAGTAGGGACACTTCACACTAAACCACATTGCCCAAAGCTCTGTCCAACCTGGCCTTGAACACTGCCAGGGATGGAGAATTCAGAACTTCCCTGGGCAACCCATTCCAGTGCCTCACCACCCTCACAAGAAAGAACTTCCTCCTTATATCCGATCTAAACTTCCCCTGTTTAAGTTTGAACCCGTTACCCCTTGTTCTGTCACTACAGTCCCTTAATGAAGAGTCCCTCCCCACCATCCCTATAGGCCCCCTTCAGATACTGGAAGGCTGCTATGAGGTCTCCATGCAGCCTTCTCTTCCCCAGGCTGAACAGCCCCAACTTTCCCAGCCTGTCTTCTTATGGGAGATGCTCCAGTCCCCTGATCATCCTTGTGGCCCTCCTCTGGACTTATTCCAACAGTTCCATGTCCTTTTTATGTTGAGGACACCAGAACTGCACACAATACTCCAAATGAATACATTACATTACATTACATACATTTATAAAGCAATATTTACCCTATCAGAAGAAATGAATCAGCTCCCAAGGAGGACCTGCTCCTCTGTCCCAGCCCTAACTTACTCAATCCAGGCTCTACAGCCATACACTCTTCCCAAGAAAACCCCTTAAAAAGATCATTAGAACTGTATCCTGAAAATTTAAGATGCTTTTTGACTGATATTTCTACCCAGGACCAGAAGGAATCAAAGGCTGAGCTTCTTGGCCAAAATCTGAGTATCCCTCTGAGTCTGTATGCAGTCCCCCAGCCTGCAGGAACTGTGAGGACTTTCAATTAATACTGTTTTCATCAGAGAAACAGCTATGGTAGAGACCATATGTGAGAAACAGGAGATGATTTGGCACCAGACTGATACTGCTGTGAGGTGTGAGTGGCAGATGTGTGTTTGTAACAACCAGCACATGCAAACAACGAGGTCATTAGCTATATATAGAACATCTTTTGCTTGTGTAGAGCAATGTGCCTCTCTAACCATGCCTTCAGAATTCTATCAAGAGAGATGCATCATTATGGATAGGGCTCATGTGAATATTGAGCATGCTGAAGACTATATTAGGAAGGGCACTATTAAAGCCAATGTTTGACAACACATACCATACAGTTGTTTAACCTCCTAAATATAGTAAGGGTTTCTTTCTGTGCACACTATGTGTTGACAAGTGCCTGCTTTAATTTTAGCACTGAAGATGAGTAAATGACTGAGCTGACATCTCCAGCCAGTCTCCCAAGCACAGCTAAGAGGGGGCTGATTTTCAGAAGTCTACAATAGAAAGATCTGAGGTTGGCAAAACCAGCAGGTATCGATATCCCTTCACATTGAGGCAGGCTTGAAGAGTTCAGATGCTTTAGAAAGTGCTAACCACCTCTCCTGGTGAGCAGTCAGGCTGACATAAGGCCAAGGCACACACAAGTCCTAGCTGCTCTTTGAAATGCGCTAACGCTTGTACCCATCAGCACCTAATAGCAAGTATGTGTCAATCACGTTGACAACCAACAATTTCTTCCCCAGCTCTCTCATGACACTGAGGGCTTTCATGGCTATAATGTTCCTTTTTCATGAGGTGTGTTCCCTCCCTCATAGAACAGAAAATGTCAGACTGACATTTGTGGTGGTTCTGCCATAAATTTTAGAGTTTGCCTTCAATGCAACACACTACTTCAAATGCAGCCCATCCCAAGGCAGGGAGGCCATTGAGCCTAATCTCAAGGCATCGCCTGTCCCTCCCACAGGCACCGTGACCTGAGTCTGCTTTGGACATACATAGGACTGTGTCAGCCATAGATCACTGACACCTCTCACAGGCTGAAGTCCCCAGGGGACAGCAAGAGTGTTATAGATGAGCTGCTTTTTTCGGTACAGAGCCAGCAGCAGCATGAAGCATACATCTGAGAAAGCAAGAGATTTTCAGCTACAGCAGCTTCAGTACAGGTGTCATTGTGGCACCCCATACACTTATGCCATAGTCTCTCATCACCCACAAGGCAGACCCATTCAGTGGCTTTCTGGGCTCCAGAAACATATGGAGATGTGAGGTTGCCATACCAACATATGGAGGATGTGGAGATGTGAGATGAGGGTGTCACATGGCCCCCATTCAAAGAGGTCCTGCAAGATAGACACCACTGCCTCCTGGGCCAGCTGATAGAAGGACATCACATCAGATGAGCAGCCACCAGGCTGCCCTACACACTAACACACTTGACAGCATGCAGAAGCAAAGACTGAACTAAAATGCACTGGAGCTTCCTAAAAATGCCTTCAGAGAAGCAATAGGTAACAGCTGGCACAGGTTTAGAAAGAGCCTCGATGACACCATGGGGCATCAGCATGCAGCTAAAATGACAATCCCTTCACAGGTGTACCTGCCAAGGGGGTTCTGTGGGGAATGGGTTTGTGTGCTACGGAAATGTGATGGAGCGCCTCCGAGACCTGAATGCAGAAGTGGGAGGGCGGTGGCAAGGCAAGCTGACATCTGCCTTATCACTCATGGGTAAGTGACCACATGCAGCAGAGTCAGCTCCTGCTGGGTGAGTTGATATTGTCCCAGTGCTCCTCACCATAGGAAGGTGCCATAGCACGTATGCTACTTCCTGCAGACTCACCCATACCACCTAAAGCTGCCTTTGTGTAGCATGCCACGCAATCTGCAAGAATTTACAAGCAGAAGTGACAAACATATTCCCATAACCCCTTACATGTCATTCAGTATCACCAGTGGGGTTTGCCCCACAGTGGGATCATCCTACTAGTTCTTTCTCCCTGCCCTCATCAATTTAGATAATTGAGATTTGATGTAGAACAATACACAGAATTCCATCAAAAACATCCAGATGCCCAGCTGGGTCTCTCTTCCCTGGTCCCCACCCATCAGCAGTTGCATTGCTTCCACCAGAAAAGAGGAGAGAGGCAAATGGAAGAAACTGATCCCATGCATGTTCCCCATCACCCTCAGGACCCACAACTAGAGCACCTCAGCTATCGCTGAGGGTTCTCTACATATCCAAAATCTCTGCAGAAGTGAGATGGAGCCCCTGGCAGGGCTCACAGCTTTCAGCCTTTTTAAATTACTGCAGTCACCTTGTAAAGAGAATAATGTAACTGTCTTCATCTTCTGCTGCATGGCTATGGACAAATACTGCTAAAATAGAGGTGGATTTTTCAGTTAAAATGTGTACATATGAAAAACTTCCTCCTGTTCAATACAATTTTCTTGGTCCTTTTCACTGAGCCCTATCATTAAAATAAAGATTCTGAATTCCCGACCAAAATGGATTAAGAATCCCCCATAGCTGACTATGGGCAAAACTCTGCAGTGACCTTCAAATTCAGCACTGAAGGCTAAAATCCATTACCTCTGCACTAAGAGCTCAGTTGGAACTTCTCTGTGCATTTTCCCTTATGGATCTAAAAAGAGTTCAGCATGCTCAGTGCCACCTTTTGTTAACAACAATCTCCATTTCATGTCCTTTGGTTAAGTTTTAGACATGTATGTGCCACTTGATTTACTAGTCAGAAGCTACAATTCAACATTAACCACACAGGTTATCTTACATTTACTCCACATTAATGTCTTTGAAAAGCTAAGAACATACAGCAGAATAGTCCAAATTGGTTTATAATACAGCATATTAATTTTGAGATATATTCTCTGCCATAACATATCTATAAATCTAGTTCTGATTTTAAGACCCTGGAGAAAGAGCTGAATATTAGAAACAGTTAATGCCTTCAGCTGCAGTATCATTGGTCTCACACTATTGTATTGGAAACTGAAATACCATCTAGGTAACACTAATTAATATTCAGTGCATCAGTTTTTATGACTAGCTGCGTGCTTGCTGACATTTGCATTACCAGCAGGTTATCAGCAGCATACCCACACCCTAGAAAGGCTAAACTGATTTAAATCAGAAAGCCATCTTCCTGTAAGGCACATCCCCAAAGAAACGCTGGATTCATGTCCGCCACCCTTGTCTGCATGATACAGAATCCAGGCTGCCAGAAGCATTCTGACTGTTATGCACCATCCTGTGTCAAATGCGCAGCAGCAGCTGGATTTCACATCCTATCTTCCTCTTATTTTTTAATGACTCAGACTTTAGAATCTTACATTAACATTTAATAATCACAATAGTATTCTATAACCCCACACAGAGTATACAGTCCCTTCCTCCGATGAGCTTTTCAATAGATATTTTAACTTCTTTTCTCTCTCCCCCCCTTTCTCCCTTCTTATAAGAAAATACCTACGAATGGCCACTGAGTACTCTGGGACCATTTACTGTCCTTGTACCAACAAACAAGGGGCTCAAAGGCACAAATGTAAGTAAATAAAAGAAAGGGGGTTACATTAGGAGCAGGGATTTAGCTTCTTCAGAAATCTCACCAGTGTTAAAAGTGGTTTGATCCAACAGATTCAGAAGAACTCTTTGCTCTAGTACACTTCTGAGTACATTTAAATATAGGGGCCAGAGACTTTCCTACTTGAAAGAAAAGCAAAACAATTTGGCAAGTCAGGGTAGAACATTGGCTTCAAATAAGTTTTGGACTCTCTTACACAGCTATGCTCAGGTTTTTATCACTTGGTTGAGAGAGGGGCTGAATTAAGACCTGAATGTTCAGCAGGGAGGCTACAGGTCGTTTTTTATTTAAGAGGGATAAAATATAATGGGAGGGGGGAAAAGCATTCACCAGGATATATTTATTTTTAATTTTTAGATGAAGCCTGCACTGAAATACATCTCTGTTTTTCTGCTTTTCTAGATAAAGGATCTTCTGAATAATAAACAGAAAGCACAGTACTTTGTGAAACTCCATGTAATTGCTGGTCAACTGAATACCAGTAGCTTGAATAATACTAATGTCATATATACTTTGACTGGCAAGCCAGGAGAGATATCAAAGGGAGAAAAGGTAAGTGGCCTTTCAGCCTGTCTCAGCAAGAATGCCACTCTCTGTTCACTCAATGAGTATGAAAGGTCTTTCTGCAGCAAGACATCAGGATGCAGATAGCTGCTGGGTTATGCAAAAGCACAGCTGTGATCATGAATTACGAGGAGTTCAAGTGAAACTTGAAACACCACCAGCATCGAAGTTTCCACTAAAATCAGAGAAAACAGAAATTACCTTTAGAAATGCATCGCCACTGAGTGACACAGAGGTCTAACACAGATTGCCCTAAAAATGCTTGCTAAAATTAAGTCATCCTAAATCTGCAGGCATGATCAACAGAGCTGGGGGAAGGAGGGCAGATATTAAGAGAGCACTGGGAGCCTAAGTGAAGTAAGAGGGGACATGGGCTAAAAAAAGCCCAGAACTTATGCTGGACACCTGTGCATACAGCTCATACAGAGTGAGCACCAACTGCACTGCAGTTCCCACCTCCCACTGAGCATCAGCATCCTTTGAATGATGCAGCAAATGGAGGCCTTCAGCATCAATAAAATGCATACAGAGTCACAGAATCCTTTAGGTTGGGAAAGACCTTTAAGATCAGAGTCCAGCCATTAACCTAGTACAGTAGTAAATCATAAAAAATATATAGTAAAGTTCATCAGTAGCCCAACTTATTTGATGTCAGTGAGCTCCAGGGGAGTCTGATCCCACTGTCTAAAAAATTTATTCTCTACTACTGATATATTACATTTCATAGCGTAGAGTTACTGTTCTTGGTCTATTGAATGTTCTTTAATGACTTGGACCTATGTAAAGGCTGAAATCAAGTACTTTTCATGTTTTGCAGTAGATCAGTAGCATCCAAGAGATCTATTTCTTCAATGAGTATGCACTCCATTTGTAACAGGAAAAATATCATTGCTGTCTGATGCCTGTTAGTTTCCTGCAGGCTTTGGTACAGTGCAGAATCAGCAACATTTTGTTATTTGAAATATACATATAATATAAGGAAACGGACTGTAGTCCCTTAAGATTACAGGAGTTGAGCCTTTTAGTACAATCATGTTTAAAACATTTCCTGGCAGATTTTTATTACTAGCAGTCATCAGACCCCCTTTAGGCACACTGCTTTTCCCACAGGATCTGTCCCTGCTTCTCTAAACTTTGCTGTCCTGGAACAAAAAAAAAAACATGAGCCTGATTCAAAGCCAAAGCGGTTTTTTCCATTGCCTTGATAAGAATTGGAAGCAAGCTTTAGCCTCCCCAGATTTAAATGGCCCAGGTGTTGGCAATGGGAACGCTAGATGTTATTCAGCAGGCATCTTCACTCTGTTGTCATTCCAGAATAAGGAGTTCACTATCCATTGCCTGGCTTCTTTCAGGATAATCAATTAAGAATTAGCATCCAAGGAGGAAGGAGGAAAGGAAAACTTTTGCAGGGAAATATTATTGCTTCCAATGGGATTTTGCACATTATTGACAAAGCCATGGACAATGTGGAGCCAACATTTGAAAGCAACAAAGAGGTGAGTCATCAGCTATATACATCCAATGTCAGACTTTCTTTTAAAATAGTTTCAAACTAATGGAATGCCAAGGAAGATGACAGACAGCAGCTGGACAAACTCTACTGAGCCACTGTAGAGTCAGCTCAGAGGAGCACCATTCAAAGTGAAAGGTGATGTCACAGTTTCCCCAGTAAACAGACATTCCCTCTTCTGCCAAGCTGGTCTGTGAAGGATTTGGTTGCTCTCACTGTATTTGAGTGGTTCCTCATTGCAGTCGCAACACATCTGACCAAATTCCAGAACACACTAAAAGGAGAGACATCTGGACAGGTATTAGGCAAGACTTGTATTCAATCCAGCAATCCCTCACCCCCAAAGGCTAATATTATAAAAACTTGTAACTTTGGTCGCTTTGGGGTGTCTGGTGCCCTGCTTAGCACGCTTCCTTGAGAATTCACTTCTTTGTATGGTGATGCAAATAGTTTATTTTCCTGCTCTTTCTTATTGGGAATGAAGAGATAATAGCACTTTCCACACACACACACAGTATGTTCTGTGACTACACAGTATTTCAGGACAATGACAAACTCTAACTATAATCAAGTACAGTCTCAGGACAAGTGCTACTACTCAGACACTTCCACACCCCACCAGCCACCCAAACAATAAGTAAATCCATATGGATTCAATCTGTAATACCTGAGACTTGTATAGTAATTCAGAAAGTGTCATAAGACCTGGGGTTTGTTCTGTATTCCCAACTAAAACAAATCTTAATTTCATCATATTTCAGGAAAACATAATGTCAGTACTTCAAGATAATGGAAGATACAGCCAATTTACATCTTTGATAGAGGTAAGGAGCTAGAAAAGCAATTCTAAAGAGCTATTTTCAGTTTTTCTTCAATACTAGTATATAATTTCACTTTTCTTTTTAAACCAAACCAGAAAACTGGCCTGGGAATGGATTTACAAAAGGACAACAGGCCTTACACAGTCTTTATTCCAAGTAATGAGGCTTTGAGCAATATGAAAGCTGACATTCTGGATTACCTGCTTTCTGCAGAGGTACGGTCTTTCTACAACACAAATTTTTCTCAGATAGTAGATACACAGCAGATGCATATATACATTGTCCAGTGTTCATCTAAGCTAAGCTCCTATGACTGAAGTTGAAGTGATCAATTAAAGATCAAGGCAACACCTAAAAGGAACAGAATCTGAGGTCTCACATCATATAAAGCAATGATGATCACCCACACCAGGCACCCACTCCCCTGCTCTTGCCTTGACAGCACAGCACAATCCAGACAGCACATGTCAAAGCCCCAAAACCTCTGATGCACCAACTAGTGATGTTGTTCTTATCCCCCTGTCCTCTCAACAGGCCAGTTGGGTTTGTGACACTCATTCTGGGCTAAAATGGCCTCTTTTTTGCTTTGGCAGGGTTCATGGAAATTGCTGGAGCTGGTCCGATACCACATTGTCTCCAACACAGAGGTGAGCATGGCTGCTTTACTGGCCCAGGGTGTAAGGGCATTTTCAAATGCTTTGCTACTCTAAAGGTAGAGGTTTTTCAAGAACAACCTCTACTCAGTGCTGCATGGTAAGCTTGCAAAGGACAGCTGTGCCTCTGTCTTTACTAAGGTTAGTTGCATAAAGGTCAGTAACAGAAAATACAAACCTTTCACCTCAATGTCACTAATGCAAATAAAACCCTACTGGGAGGTATAGTGTAGTCCTTAAATCATGGCAAATTAAAACTGTGTTTTGTCACACTAGTGTGTTACATGCAAGTAACTATTTTCACCTTAGAATATACCATTTGGTGATAGGGACTTAACCCAAGTGGGAAAGATAGATAGATATAGAATATGCACACATACAGTCATCCTGAAGAGAGAGAGAGAGAGAGAGAGAGAGAGAGATGCACACATACAGTCAACCTGAACCATGCCTTAGCCTACTGGTGGAGCAAGAATCACTGTCAGGGGATACTGTCAGCTTGGCAGGACTGCAGTAATGAGTAGCAGGAAAAGTACTTGTTGCTATCAAAATCAAGCTCTCTCTGAACCTATTCTGATAATAGTCTTCTGTTTATCAGAGAGAGGTGGTTTTGCCATTGCCTAAGTAAGCCCTCTGTTTCTTCCTCCTTTTTCTGCTGAAAACAAAGAGCAGAACCCAGCAACACCACCAGCAACTAAGGTTAGAGGAGGCTGAAGTTCATCCTGACCACAGGATGGGAAGGGAAGTGCTCATATCCTTAGCAAAAGGCCCTGCTCTCAGCATCCAAGGCAGAGGTCACTCCTGGCAGCAGAGGCATGAGATCCACGTGTCTTTTCACAAGATACTAGCACTGCCATTTGCACAGTGGTCTAAGGTTGCAAACAGGGCTATTTTTAAGGAGGGGTGATAACTTTACTTAGAATAGTTGTTATAATTAGAAGAAAAATTAATATCTTTTGGGGTAACATGCTCTTCACATGCAGTAACCAGCAAACTTAGTGAAAATCTAGTCACTGTTACACAAGCAGGTTAGTCAGTGTGAGGCTGCCCACAATGCTAATAGGTTCATTTGCCCATCTTAAAGAGAAAAGTAGTATTTCTTGTGAAACCCATCTGTATTTGAAAAGAATAATGATATACATTTCTTTCACTGAATTTACGTTCATTTCAGCTAGAGGTTGCCAGTCTTGTCTCAATAGAGCACATCAGAAGCATGGCGAAGCAGTTCATTCACTTTAACAGGACCAGCACTGTAAGTCAAAGGCAGCTTTCACCTGTGAACAGCTCCCTCTGAACTAGGCAACTGCTTGCATTCAGGGGGAATAAAAAAGGGAGGAGGGGGAACACTAGCAGAGGAGTTTCTTGAGGCAGAATATAATGTGAATTAATATGAGGCAGAAATTTTTAACTTGCCATTCCCACCTACTGATAGAAATTAGTATTATAAAGGATGCAGAGCAATCCTTATATATAAGAACAGTCTGCAGTTCCCTTTTTCTTATGATTAGCCACAGACGAGGCATGATTTTCATTTGTGCTCTAATTTAAAAAAAAAAAAAACTATTTAAAATATTTTAAATAATTCTGTTACATATTTTAGTTATTTTAAACACTTTTCAGTGCACACATGGTCTTGTATTTTTTTTTTACTATTATAATCTCTGATCCTGATGAATGCAGTGAACACATTTCTAAAGGTGTCAATTTTTCAGTACTTTTGTGAAATCAAACTTATCTGGTATGTTTAACTTCCTTCTGTTCTGAACATAAGAGGCAAACATGAAAATTCTTGAAAAGGCAGAGCAGTTGCAAGAGAAATGCATAAAGAATACTTTTTCACCACACACACCCCCAAACTCTCGTTTTTCCCCACTTTTTCACAGGGAGAACTAAAGCGTGCTTATGCCCACTAAAATAAGTGCCTGAAGTCATGAGAAGTCTTCTCATTTTGGTTAGTCTTTTATTAACCAGTTCCACAGGCTAACAATGCAGACTAAAAGGAAAACTTTAGATGCCACTGTTCATGAAATATTCATGTGCCCATTTTACTTGCATAAAACAAGTGCAATGAAAGATAGCCAATTGAAAAGAAGCACTAGTAGAAATTCTTCAAATTATCAGTAATTGAGAAACCATGAAAATTTTGTTATTAATAACAATTTATTTTTTCACAGGGACAAGTCTTGGTGAGTGGAGAAGAAATGGAAGAAGCAGATATTGTTGCAAAAAACGGTCGCATTTATACCCTAGCAGGAGTTCTTATCCCACCCACAATTGTTCCAATTCTACCACATCGGTGTGATGAGACAAGAAGCGAAGTTGCAATGGTAAGAAAATCACAACAAATCAACAGCTCTTCAGTGCTCCATGCAAAGCACCCTAGCTTTTTCTTTACTACTTTCTCTGATATTGTCCGCTAAAAAGGGGGTATTTTTTGAAATTCTTATATCAATCACATATAGCCACCTGGGTGGCATTACTGCACATATACAAGTAATTTGCAAACTGAGAACTCATATGAGCACACCCCAAACCACTTTAACACATCTAGTTCTTGTAAGATCATCTAGTAGTATATGTAAACATGCTGCCTCTCCAGTCTAACCTTCTCCTCCAATTCCTGATTCCCACGGTAAGCAGTGTCAAGTTCCCAGGGAAACTACTCCAGATCAGTATTTTCACTTCTACTAAGTACACAGGGAAAGGAGACAGCAAGTTAAAATGTTAATTATTAATTTTGTATGAATATATTAGAAATATGTTCTTTTCAGAAGCCACAATTTCCCCTGGCTCTGCTTTCTTCCCCCCCCCCCCCCCCCTTTTTTTTTTTTTTTTTTTTTTTTTTTTTTTTTCAT
>NDXB01018243.1:38232-79608 GCA_002631895.1 Agapornis roseicollis
TTTTTTTTTTTTTTTTTTCAAATTAGGAATCACAAAACACTTTCATATTTCAAGGGGTAGACTTTGACATACCTTGTTCAGGTTGGTAACACAGTACAGGCCTTTACACTTGGGAACATTCAAACACTGTTTCTGATAAGAAGACCTAGTATCCAACTAAGCTTTTAATTTGCAGTAAGCGTGGTTCCAAGGAGCTGTTACTGTACTATGTAAAAGCATGTGTCTGGGCCACTAACAGTTCTGGTACAGTGATGAAAGACATTTACTGTCTTAACTTACAACAGTCCAGAACCACAGCCTTGAAAGTGGTTCCCAACAGAGCTGGACAGCATCAAAACGCAATGAAAACACAAGAGCTGACACAGTAAAGAACTGCTGCCTCTGGCAGTAACTACAGAATGCCTTATGTGCAATGCAATCATAAACCAGGCAGAATGATGAGCAGCAATCTCCAATACAAAAAGCAATCAAGACCCAGAACACTTAAGTAACCTGAATTTCTTACCAAAACCCTACCTACAATCTATGTCTGATATCAATCACTCCTAAAGCAACACAGAAAAATGATTTAAAGATGAAACAAACCACATCTGTCACAAAAATTACTCCCCAGATTCAATTAGGTTGTTTTGTCACCCTTGAAAGCTTCATGCATAGCGTAAAACATAGTTTAATATCCAAGGCTTTAAAAAGAGCACTGCTACCAAGGAGAATATCAGAAGGGAGCAATGACTTTGCTGTTCTTACCTTTCACCATGCATCTCCTCCAGTCTCAGAAAACTGGAATACTACCTCATAAATAATACTTGTGGTAGCAGTTAAAAAAGACTAACTGTAGGAACAAGCAGGTGTCCACACCTACAAGAACTTTACATTCTAAAAGATAAAACCATAATGCTATTGCACACATACCCATGTAGCCATATCCAAACATCAAAAGCTGCACTTGAGCCAAACTGAATGACAGCAGTTCTTATCCACAATGTCACAAAGAGCATATGGACACCAGGTCTTCAGTACCTGCCTGAGGTGTGGCCAGTTTTGATGACCTCTAACAAGACATGCTTTGAGCAATGAAGCAGTAGTAGCTGTTCCCAGCTGTCTGCTCTACCTCCTCCCACAGCAGACCTGATGTGCAGGAATATATGTCTATGCTTCAGTTACTTCAGCGCAAAGACAGTGTTTTAACCTACTGCTGAAAACACACAGTTTTGACATTGGGTGGAAGTGACGATGCTTTTTTCTGCTCCCCTCTGTGGCAAGGCAGAGGGGAGAGACAGGACCACCATCCTCAGGAAAAGGGAGCAGGTACACATCAGTGTACCATCAGGGATGGCTGAAACCATCCCAGGCAGAGAAAGGGAGTGAGTAGATGACATGGAGTTGCATTGAGCATCAGGAGAGTGATGCCAACAGAAAAAAACATTTTCCACAGCAAACAGATTTTTTAAGTTCTAAAGCAGCAAAGAAGCACTTGCAGGGATTTTCAGAAACACAAAGGAAGGTAAGAGCCTAAGACAGCTCCAACCATGACTCCACAGCTTATCAAAGAGCTTTTCAATGCCCAAGTGCATTCAACAAAATACATCTGAACCACAAACCTCAACTATTTGACACCCAAATGCTTTTGCAAGTCTGGCCCTTTATTCCTTTAGCTGCTGTACACCATGAAGGACTATTAAATCCAAACCAATACCTGATTTTTTTCCCCCACATTTCCAGTGCTTAATCTGGGTCTAAAATGCCATAATTCATGTTTGCAGTCACTTGTTCAATGACTATGAAACACAGTGACGTAACACATACGAGTGCCAGCTCTAGGATTTATTCTAGCTAGGTTGAAACACAAGAAATTAGCAGTCATGAGCAACACAGCTTTAACAAACTCCATATTCACCCGCTGAAAAGCTGAGAATCTCTAAAGTTATTGCATGTTGAGCTTGTCAGAGAGCTCGTCTTTAAAACTGACACTGGAGTTTATATCCCCTTGGTGCCATAATTGCCACTGTCACTAGCACATGGCGATGCTAGTGGGGAAAGGCAACCAAAAGGTGAAGACACAAAAATAGCTGTACACCACTGGGCCACAGTGGAGTACAGGATCTACAACATGGAAGCAAAGAATACTTTTCTCTTCAGTGCCTGCCTATACACAGGACAAATTTCTGTTCACGCTGTGTAAATATGGGACCATTAATTAGTGGTCTTCCTAGGATGAAATAAAAAATTCTCATAGAATTTAAGTGTGCAGACTGCGCTAGGCCTTCAGACAACTTTAGTTAATATATGGGATTGAGCAAAGGACACCAGTGCATTCATGCCTATGTTTATCTTCTGTTTAGGAAGCTTCCAATTGTTTAAAATAAGGGAGCAGGGGAAGGACAGAAGAAGATAAAAGGGGGTAGGTGGAAATGAACAACCACTCCAGAAAAATCAGAACCAGCAGGTACAGCCCTGGCGCTGCCGTTTGGTTCCTGATCCATGCTGTAAGAGTTAAAAGCATAAAACACTTGTACTTACAATGAACAGGGTATATCTTCCATCAGTATGCACCTGGTTTAACGCCATCTCAAATGACTAACCTTACTGTTTCCATCTAGGGCCTCTGTACAAGTTGTTTACCACAAGCAATGGCTCCGTGTCCTCAGGATTCAAAGCCCATTGTAAGTGACAGATTCCCCAGTTATACAAAATGCTTAGAGGGAAGAGGTCCCCTATGTTGATTACTGCTCTCCCAATACAGTGAGAAAAAGAACCAAATATGAATACAAGAGGCCACATAAAAATACAAATGTAGACACTACTTTAGTCTCTTTTAGGCAATAATTGAATCATCAGGTGATTTCAGCATTATACTTTTACTGTTGCAAGATCCGTTGTAGACTTCACAGAAGCTCTGACTCTTCCCAGGTTAAGTAAAATCTATTTCAGACAGGCATTGTCAGAAGAGGGAGGTGAGGATTGAGAATTGCTATGATTACATTTGGAGAGTTAGCAAATTAAAAATAGAGGAGGAATAGACTTGAAATAGACCTCACATCTCTTAAAAATTTCCTTTTGATTAAGCATCCTCCCAGAAGTCACTGTCAACAGAAGCAGCTTCAGAAAGAATAGAAACCTTCCCATCTGCTTTGCATCAAGAGATGCAAATCTGGCTGCATGTTTCTCTACACACAAAACTCCAGTCTAGCTACCACAGGAATTCTATTCCACATGTTATAAAGACTCATTGGTAGTTAGTCCTGTATGGCATATTCAGTAATAACCCATTTGTCATTTATTCAGTAAAAACGAAAAGAAAGGTCACATTATAAAAAAATACATAATTTAAAACATTTTTAAATGCAACTTTATAACAAAGTACTTACTGTTCTCCAGTTAAATTATGTTGGGACAGTAAGGCTATATCACAGAACTTTACATTGCCTACAAATACTAATGCTTCCACTTTGTGCATGTTTTAGCCTTTCTCCAAAAGAAGATGCATTATTGAAGGCCCAACCTTTCAAAAAACTGGCTGTGCTAGAGCCTGCAATGTAACAATAAAGGTACAGAGTTATGATTCCTTAAGGTGAAATGTATATAAAAGTTTTCCAAAATACTGTCTTTTGCATTGTGAACTTTCCTTCTGGAGTTGAGAGATGTATGGAGATGTCCATATAGTTTCCGTACCCTTCCTCAGGGGGCTGAGAGGACTGACTGTAGAACTTAGAGCAAAATACCAGGCACATTCCACAGAGATTTTTAGTTGCCATATTAACAACACTCATACCCTGTAATGTAAGATTTTAACATAAGGTTCCAAGCCCAGCTGTTAGCATTGCTCCTTACAGCTTTACCCACAAAGAACAGAACAGCTTGATCCCCCCTGGTCACAGCCACTCCTGTCATAGTACTTCACACAGTATGGGGTAACAACGAATAGGAAACACTCCTAAGAACCACACTCTGGTTGCTCTGCTTGGCAAACCTAGTCCTTGCAGAAGTCATCAGCCCATGAGAAGTACTTATACCTTTCTGGATCCTGGGGCTTCTAAATAGATTTTGAGTTTTCATAACCACCATTAAGAAACAAGCAGAGAAGTCTAACAAATCCATAAGCTTTGAGAGGCCTTTGCTAATTCCTTTCCCTTGAATCATAGAATCATTTAGGATGGAAAAGACCTTTAAGACAATCAAATCCAGCCATTACCCAAGGACTGACAAGTCCACCACTAAACCGTGTCACTGAGGGCCTTATTTACATGCTTGTGAACACTTCCAGGGATGTTAATTCCACCACTGCCCTGGGCACCTTGTTCCAATGCCTGATCACCCTCTCAGTGAAGAATTTTTTCCTAATATCCAATCTAAACCTCCACTGGCACAGCTTGAGGCTGTTACCTCTTGTCCTGTCATTTGTTACTTGGGACAAAAGAATCACACATGTAAATGAGGGGGTTTTTTTCCTAATACACTTTCTGTGCTCTTGATAAACAAATGGGTCAAGCAGCAAATTCATGAATAAAACAAAAGATGCAGCTGGGAAAAACATTTAGGGCTGTGTAGTGGCTAAATGCCACACTGGTGCAGAGGGGAACGGGGGAGATCAAAGCAGCATGTCTGGCTTTCACAGAATTTCCCTGTGGTAAAACATATCTTCAAGTTCCTTGATCTCAGATGCAAAGGAGACTGCCTGCCTCCGAATTGCACTGCACTCCCCCTGCCAAATACGAGAGTGCACACAATACGAGCAGATGCACACAGGTACATTTATAAGTGGCAAGAGGACAGGAATTTCTAACACTGATGAGTCTGACAAGAACAAGGGAAGAATATGGTGGTCTGTGTATCCCCTTCTTAGACTGCTAGCACCCCTCCTGGTTTTAACCAGGCTATTTCAGGGATGGCTCCCTGATTCCACACAAGCCTTTTAAGAGCCAGCTACCCCTACAGGCATTTGCCAGAGAGACAAAACATGATGGAGAGTTGTCTTTCATACACTGCCTCCTCGCTAAGGCACTAAAAAAAGGGGATATTTACTTTATTTCACAGGAACCAAAATGTTGCAAAGGCTTCTTCGGCCCTGACTGCAGTCCATGCCCAGGAGGATTTTCCAAACCCTGCTCAGGAAATGGTCAGGTAAGCGGAGCATCTGGCAGCACCCTGAACTCCCATGGAGGGAAGGATAAGCTGTGTCCCAGAAGTCCCTGAAGTGCTTCTGTACAATAAATATGTTAGGCTCCCTCCATTTATGTTGAGTGATAGCTGTGAATTTCAGGTTCAGTTATAAGGGGGAGGGAAAATTAATCTATCTCCCCTCAGATGTCTGAACTGCAGGCTTCTGTGGTTCCAACACACAGCACACAGGCAAGGTGGGGGCTGGTGACACACTCTTACATTTCTACTCTGCACATCACACAGGAATGATGCAGCTCACTATTCTCACTTTAAAATTGCAAAAGAATGTAGAATACACAGCAGCAAAGTACAAGGAAAGCTTTTGCTCTGAAATACCCTTTTCTTTTCAAAGCTGAGGTTCTTTCTGATAGTCTGTCACAGCCAATAATACGGAGAGGCACATAGTCTCTTCTCTGGGGGAAGGATAAAAATTCATTTTAATTTATACATAGAAATCACCTCTTTTCTACTATCACAGTGCATGGATGGCCTGGATGGAAATGGGACCTGCATTTGTGCTGGGGCATTTCAAGGCTTGCAGTGTCAGTTTTGCTCAGATCCTGGCAAATACGGTCCTCAGTGTGACAAAGGTAAGTACAGCCGTACTTCCTCAACATAACTGTTTCTTTTGTACCGTAGTAACATTGAGGTAGGAGTTAACTGCTCTCTAAACATTCTCTATGTCAGATGAGCAAGATGTCTCTGGGGTACTCCCATTTCTTATTTCAAAGGCATACATCACAAGCCTGCAGTCAGTGAAAATCTTCTCACTGACTTAATTGGACTTTCTGTAGAGCCCATAGCTTGCTGTATACTAATTTATTGTTCTTTTCATTTCTGTCTCCCTCACATAAGTAATGAAAAAAAAGATCTTAGCTATTCCATTCCCATCTAGTACTGCCCACAACAGAGCAGACCCTGCCTGCAATGACAAACATATGTAATCTAAGAACAACTAAAACTATAAACAGATTGTGTTTAGGGCCACTTAATAACCATCTTTACTGAATAATTTATGATCTGCAAAACTTATAGCTCCAGCCATCACCTTCTATATACTGACAGATTTATTCCTGCTACGTCAAACCATTTGAGAGTCTGCAGAATATAAACCAGCAAATATAGATATAATCTCCATCTACAAAATCAGGTTTAGTCTTTTTTGATGTCATTCATGAAGCACAGCTCACTCAAAAGTTCATAGGTACATGGACAAAAACTGAGAAACAAGTTCCAGAAGAACAGGTGGTATTGCCTAAGCTGCAGTCCCACCAAAGCAGTACGTGTTTAACTAGTCACCACTGACACTTCTTGGGATTGTGGAAGGCTTACCTACCAAGTCCTTTGGGCACATTGCTGTGCCTCCCAGCAGTACTAATCAGTCCAGGCCCAGCAAGGTGATTATAAATCTGTGCTGCTGCTCTGTATACCAGCCCAGCACTATGTAATTTGTAGCATTGTGGACTCAACATTAAAAGGCTTCCCATATCACTGAAAGTACACCAAAAGTTGTGCAATGAAATAATTTCAGCCTTAATAGCCTAGGACACAGTATTTAGCTCCTACTTCTCTGAAGTACTTTGAAATTCATTGCTAGACAAGTGCACGATCAAGATACAACAGATTTTAAAAAGTTAACCATAAAGCACACATGAAAAGACATGGATATGATAAATAAAGAATGAGTTCCCCAACAAAGTAAGACTTTAGAAATACAAAAGTTTAGATACTAGAAAAAAAGGGAGGACCAATTTGTAAGTGCTGTGTAAGAATAGATGCCTTTTACAATTATGGAATTGCACATTGTAACTTATCTCTGATAGAATGCCTCTGCATTTATGGGAAATGCAATAACCGAATAGACAGTGACGGGATCTGTCTTCCTGGATCATGCAGAAGTGGATACACGGGGAAACTCTGTGATAAGCAGATTGTTCCCTGCGATCCCTCTATACAGCTCTGTCATGCACATGCAGACTGTCAGCTTAGCGATGGTGCAATGAGGTAAGTCAGTAACTTGCATCTAATTAACTGCTATGGCTCCCATTTGCTTGATCAAAACAGCGCTTTGTAGCGGTACACAGACATCAGCCGCTGAAATGCTGCTATGCAGCAAATAAGCATAAACATGTACCACATCAACCTTGAGTTGCAAGATAGTAATGAGGAGTTCTCAATGCCCTACCCTGTACCTCATATTGAACACTGATATATTCATACAGATCTAACCCTTGTTCAGAAGGCTGCCTTCCTACCAACATCTACAAAGGCTCTCTCAGGAAGCTCTTATTTCTAACCATCTCTTTAGTGATGGTTAGAGCTTTGCTGAAAAACAATTAAGTTCTCAAGCAGTTTGGGGATAGACAGTTCACTCAGATCAGCTCAGCTAAGGTCTGCATGCCGCAGCACAGGCTCTCTGGTCCTGACAGTATAGGTCACAAAACTCTCTTACTGTTCCAGATGCCTGCTGTTTACCTCATGCTCACTTTCACACACAGCAAGTTTGCCTCTTGCTGCAGTGTATTCATGAGCTAAAACCAGGACAGTCACCACAGAAGGCAGGATAGGGGATGCTGTGTAATTTGAGTGCTTAAGAAATTCCCTCCAGTACAGCTTAATCTGGGAGGACAACCCAGGGAATGGGGTGGCTCATTTTCTTGCATGCATTTCAGGGAAAGAGCTATCTTCTGTGTCACTGAAAGAAAGAGCAATCCCAGCTTATAATTAATTCAGAGCTACTAGCTCACCTTTGCAAATATCACATCATGGCAAAACTAATTTCATTTCCCATGTCATACACAGGGAATGGATCCCTGATTTGTCATAATTAAGCCAGCCAATATTCTGTGGGGGAAAAAAAAACCCACCAAACAATATAATATATGCACCGTGAATCCAAGGTTACCAATTTAAGCTGCCTGTAAATAACATGTTACAGTTGAAAACAATTGCTCCACTTTACAGCTGTCCTATCATGTTTAATACCTCCCTTCTTTCTCTACAGCTGTGTTTGCAAACCTGGCTATCAGGGAGATGGTATGAGCTGCACCAAAGTTGATCCTTGTGCTGTTTTAAACCCAGATGGCTGCAATATCAATGTAAGTACCTACTTTTCCCATAGAGCCTGACACCATAGAAAGGAAGGTTTGGCCAGAAACTTGCAGAAGGAAGAGTCACAGTTTTCACTGCAGTTTCAAGCTCTTTTCCCAGATAGTGGCATCACTATTGCTTAGATAAGCCATACACCTAAAGCCAGATGCCACCTGCCTTTCCTGAACAGATGCTTCTGCATCCCCCAGGCTGAATGCATTCAGACTGGCCCAGGAGACCACACATGTGTTTGCCAGGCAGGATGGACAGGCGATGGAAGGGACTGCTCAGCCATTAACAACTGCCTGCTGCCCACAGTGGCAGGGTGTCACGAAAATGCCACTTGCATATACATTGGACCAGGTCAGGTATGTCCTCTCACATTCATTAGTCACTAATTCTCACCCATTCTGCTCTGCCTGTGCTTTCCACCCTGTTTTCTTCCCCAAATTCTCCTCTCCATCACAGCCACAAGGTTATTCCCATACGGCACTCTCTACACAAGGCAGTCTCCTTCAATTCCTATCCCGCCCCACTCTGTGGTGGTGTTCTGGCAGCAAATACTTTTTAGTAAGCATGCTAGTAGATGGCAAGTATGAAGGTCTTCTGGATATATGAATCAGTGTCATTTCACTGAAGTAACGGAACTGCACAGAAAGACAGATAGACTAATTCACCATGTCTAGAATATGCACCCTATTTTAGTAACTTTAATGAATTGCAGTGTTTTATTAAAACAACAGAATGACTGCAAGTGTAAGGATGGATTTCGGGGGAATGGAGTGGAGTGCACACCCATAAACTCATGCCTCGAACAAAATGGAAAATGCCATCATTTGGTGAGTTATTCATCATTCCCTGAACAAAGTGTTCAGATACATATCACACCTTGCCTCCTGCACACACCATAAATTTTTCTTGCCATTTCAAGCCTGCAATTTCCATTTGAGTTAGAACAAAGCTTTCCAAGCAGTGTTGCAAGCATCAAAAATGCTACATGAACCACATCAGTCTGGTACATGTGCTGAGGAGAGACTACAAGGGCTGCTCCCAATCCTAAATGTACTATCCCAAGCCTGGAATAAATGCATGCTGCTTCTCCACCAGCAATTTCAATTTGGATGCATTAGCCTGTTGGGATGCTTAGCCAAGTCATCTCTACACAGGCATCTATAAGCTTTATCTGCAACTGCATGAGTTCAACCAACATGCAGGCTCTGCTGTGCTCTGTAGTGCCTACAAGAGCCACAGCAGCCTCAGGCAGAACACAGGAGCTAAAGGGAAGAGCAATGAGGAGCATACAACAAATCTGGTATAGTTGGGTGAAGGAACAGGGCTCAGTTTACGTACCAAGGAGGTAAGAAAGGGTTGAGCAAGAGTTTAGATTCCTACAGATTTAGGGCATGGTGGGCTTGTGAGGGAGTTAGTGCCCAAAGCCGGTGGAGTTTGTCCTATAGGAGGGTGAGAATGTCCATGCATCATGTTAAATTCATGTTTGTATAAGAATGGGTTTCAGAAGGGGCTTTAGAGGCATCCCTGCTCCCCAGTGGTTTCCTGAGTATTTGACAAATTTCCTCTCTTTCTGCTTCAAAGGCAACTTGCCAGTTTGAGTCCCCTCATGGCTGGAAGTGTGTGTGCCCAAAGGGCTACGAAGGAGATGGCAGAATCTGCTATGGAAATGCTGCAGATGTAAGTAAGACAGGCATCTTCTCACACTGCATCATAACCAGAGAGATCACGAAGCCATTATAAACAGAAAAATAATATGTCCACCAGTGCTACCTGCAAACAGTGTTCCAGCTGGAGGCACTTGTCCAATACATAAATGACCTGTTGTGTTTAAAAACACAGCTTGGAAAGGGGCCTAACGGATCTGAGCATATTTCTTTCTTAAGACAAACTGAGAAATGGCAGCCCCAGAGGCCTAACCTGCAGATGTGCTAAGCACTCACCTCCCAGCAAGCACGCCGCTCTTGTGAAGTTCTGCCCTGACGTCTGTCTCAGTGAAAACCTCAATTTATCATCCTTAAACAAACCATACTGGCCGGCAGACAAATAAAACCAAAGCAAGCAAAATGGTGAAACAAATATGCATTTAACAGCACAGGAAAAATGGAAGTGTCAGCTGTCCCAGCCACTGGCAATAATTTTACATGGCTCTAAGCACTACCTGCCATCTCTGCTCATACCATCATTTATCTCACTCACTGCTCTGAGTACAGTGGCTCTCTACTTGCAGAATGATATGTAAAATGCTATATTATACCAACCAAAACAGTTAATTTTGCATGAAGTTAAGAAAAGTTTTAGATTCCTAGAAAATTAACACTAAGCCTGGGGTCAGTACATATTAGGTACCAAGATCAGGTAAGCTTAATACACCTAAGCAATAGATGGCCTATCTTCAGAAGAGCTGAGAACTCACCATTCCCATTGCCAGAAAGTAACAACACTAGAAAAACAGGAATGTCCCTCCTTTCCATACCTGCTGAAAACCTCCTCCTCCATGTCACATCAGCCAGGTCAGACACAGTGGATTACGCCACAAGCTATAGCTAGAGTACTTTGGTACAGCTAATTATACCTTACATACTCATTATTCTCTTTCTCTTTCTAATCAGGAGTTATCCACTCTGTCAGAAGCAGCTTCATTTAACCAATGGGTTAATGTAAGTACACTTCATGGTTGATATTTTTAGTATGTTCAAGTTTGCATAAATACATAAAGCCTCGTAGGCTATAGATACGGGAATCTCGTTGCAATAGTCCCATCACAGAGCAGAGGCCCAAGCTCTGGAGAGGCATCAGAATGTCTCTCCCACAAGCTAAGGCAGGGCTGATCATCTGGTTCCCTATTTCTGCCCAAAAAAAAAATTCCTATCCCAAATTCAGGGAAGTAAGGAAGTCCCACAAGCAGAAGAGCTAGTTACAAGCCCAGTTTCTGGAGCAGTGGGCTACACAAGCCAGAACTAGCTCTGTACATAAATATACTCTAGTCCAGACAGCAAGCAGTAGGGTACAAGCAGAGCCTGAACTTGCACCTAAGTGGCTGCTTCCACCTTCTCTCATGCAATAAAAAAATACTAGTGGAGAGAGAAGTCAATGCCTTACCCTCCCCATTTTCACTGTGCCCCATGACACTAAAATTAGCTTTACGGCTGGTCAGCATGCTGCTCCCACAGCAATCAAGAAGGAGAAAACTCAGTCTGTGTGGGGCTAACTGAGGTGCAGGAAATGAAGGAAGAGATTAGCTTGTTTGGCTACAGATTAGGGAAGAAATACCAATTTAGATTTTAAAAACCCCACTGTTCTAGATATATTGATTTTTCACTCTTTATTTATGTTTTCACATACTGTTATTTATTACTAGGGCAGCAGGTATATTAGAGGTCCTTACCCTAGTGTGGCTGACATTGTATAAATAGAGTTCAAAACCAGTTTCCCCTACAAAAAACTTAAAATCTAAGGATAAGAAGTGTATAGGAAATAGTGGCAAACAGAAAGGAGCATCAAAAAGAGAAGGCACAATATATTTGCTGTTTTCATGCTTTTCAAAGTTAAATAGCATAGGGAGCCTTAAAGCACACAGTTGCAACCAGGAGCTGCTTAAAAGAAAGGCCAATGTGGCTAATTTAAATCAGCTATATACATGGCCCACTGCAGCACTGTACACTGTAAAGAGAATCTAATGAAGTTAAAGGAATGAGCACAATAGGAAAGGTTGTTCACCTGCTAATGTGCTCTTCAGATAATGAAGTCATGTGGGAAGGAAATCAGAACACAGATTCTGTATAGCCTGTTGGAACAGAGATATGGAAATCTCTGCTAAACTTCAAAGAAACAGTATTCCTTAAATAATGATAGCTATAAACATGAGCCAAGTAGGGAGATATAACCATCTGTGGGGTTCTTAACTTCATACTTGAGCAGGAATGTGATGTTTACCACTTTTCATAACCCAACATTTTTCTTGATGGTCAGGAAGGATGAGAAGAGGAAGTCTGTTGCTATTTCTACACTTAAATATTAGGAAGGTGACAGTGATGATGACTAGAAAGATGGATGATCTTAACAGAGACAAAATCCCCAGCTATTTAAGGGAGCTGGTTCCCTTCTTGATTTAAAACCCAGTAGTGAAGGACTATGCAAAACAAGCCATCTTTCAGGCAGCACACCAGCTGCAAAAAGGTAGACCTAGAGCTCATATTTCTCCCTCAAGCTTGGCAGTCTCAAAAGTTGTGGAGCCTGTGGAAAGTCAAGAGAATCACATCTTCAGCATTCAAATCTTTAGTTCTCCTTAATCCTTAGGTCTTCCCAGAAAAAACAATTCACACACTGGAAAAATCTCCAGTGGAGGCTCTCCCCATCCTTAAGGCAGATACAAACATATGGAAGAGGAATCAGTTCATGCACGATACAAAGCCCACATCCCCCATCTAAAATTAGAGCTGTCACATCAAGCTAGTGGGCACAGATATCCTTTGGACATCTTCAAAAATCCCAACCATGTTAAATAGTCTTGTATCAAATGGGAACACTGTGTCATGTGGGTTTCTTATTTCACAGTTCATAATCCTTCTGTCTATTAAATAGCACAGAGTGCTCTGCAAAAGCAGATTCTCAGTAGTTATCAGTAGAAGTTATCAGCACCACTCATATTTATCACCATGATTTACTTTTAACAGTTAAGTGCATAAAATAGAATCCATGAGTCAAAGTAACTTTTGTAGGAGGAAACCTAAGTGTTTCATCACAAACAACAATTCTGACCTAAACATTGCTTCTGCCCTTTAAATGCTGGCAATCTCATCTGTAAAAAATAGACACCCATTTACCATTTTGTGCAGCTCTAAGTAGTTTTGTTCAAGTCATTGCTCAGTTTAATAGTTTTTCCTCTCCAGGCTGGTCACAAAGCACGTCACATACTCCACCTTGCTAAAAAGTCACCAGATGCTATTTATAGATCCTCCTTAGGATGAATTATTTTACCCTGTTTACTTCCATGCAGGAGGCTGAGATAAACTCGGTGTTGTCCAGCACCTCAAACCTAACTGTCCTTGTGCCTTCTCTGCAAGCAATTGAAAACATGGATGAAGACGAGAAAGCCTTTTGGATGTCAAAGAGTAACATCCCAACTCTACTGAAGTAAGTTAATGGTTTGGGGTTTTGTGATGAATTGCTTTCTATGGCAAATAAGCCTTTGGTTTGAAGCCACTAGAGCAAGACAGCTATTATAATTTTAAGGGAGGGTCATAGGATTCCTCCTCTAGTTAAAACGGTATCAGTCTCTGTAGCAACTCCACTGGAAACAAAGGCATTATTTGTGTTACATCAGAAATATTTAAAGGCCAAGCTAAAATCAGAACATAGCTGAACTAGGTATTGTACAAATAATTCCTGCTTTAGACCACAGTTTCAGACACACTAAGCATATTTATTGGGAAAAGAGAGAAAATACAACACTTTCACATCCATTTTATTTCCTCCAGGTATCATGTATTGACAGGAGCTTACAGCTTTGCTGATTTCCAGAATTTATCACCCTCTGACATGCTACCAACATCTCTACAGAGCAACTTCCTACACTTGTCTAAAGAAAATGGGGTGAGATGACCTGCAAACCACTGTGGTATCACACACCAAACTCTGACCATCACTGCTACCAACTTCCTTGTATTACAAAACCACACAGATATTGTAGGTGTATTTAAAAAAAGACCATGACATAAAATTAAAGGAATAGATCAATTATATTGGACCCTTTGGGAGAAACATTAACTTGATTTTCTCCACCACTTCACCTAGCCACAATTTGTCCCCAGTATTATTTATTCTTAATGTCCCAGTAGCTGCTGCCAACACTGGACAGTCGTACCCAGGGAGAAGCATGGTCCGCACCTGGAGCAGCCTGTGTGGACTAATTTAAGATAAAGGGCACCAAGGAAACCAAATAACTTATTTTAGGGAACTGAGAAGGTAGGAGAAAGCTATGGTACTTTGCCCATATCCACAGCTTGATAGTCCCAAATCACCTGAAGGTATTTTTAGTGACAAGTAAGAGCTGACAGTCCTTCCCCCCAGCACATTAGTACTCCATGCTCTGAGGAGGATTTTCTGGAAATACATATGGCACATTTGAGCACTTCCCACCCACCCCCCCTCCCCCCCCATTAAGGCAGGAAAAACTTCCTCCCACCTCCATGCCCAGAGGAAAAACTCATGAATGGGGTCTTTCAAAGCTGCATAGAAATGGGGGGGCATGAATTGACACAGGGCTTCACCCTGCTGGGGGGTGGGAGTGAGTGCACCCACCCCATAACCACCCCAGTTCAAGCAGTCTCATGGGTTTGCTGGTCTGAACACGGGGAGCAAGAACAGAGTCCCAAAGTCACCTCCCATGCACGTGGTTCCCTGTGTGTGGCTGAGGCAACTGAATCCATGTTGAAGACCCAGGCAAACTTTTGGGAAGCTGTGGGAATCCATAGCATGAGCCAATGGGAAAATACCACCACTGCAATGAGAAAGCAAACCCTCTCTCTCCTCCTTCTCTTTCAGAACCTCACCCTTGAGGGTGCTCACATCTTGGCCGGTGACATCGCATCCACAAATGGAATCATACATGTTATTGATAAGGTATATGGCTGCAGAGGAAGGATTAGTTCCTCTGCACCACAAACAGCAGAAAATAATTAGCAGCTCTTGGAAAACAAGTATTTACACAAAATAGTATTCTGGCCTGTGTCTGATCCTTGCAGGTTCAACCACAGCACATACACAAGCACTGACATGGGATATCTGCTCCCTTTTCAGGTTCTGACCCCCCTCCGCAGCAGTGTCATGCCAAGGCTGCTGGCCCGCCTGGAGCAAATGCCTGATTACTCCATTTTCAGAGGTTACATTATTGTAAGATCTCACACTGTTTTAGGAATGGAAGCAGTTCTCTGCTTTGTTTGCATTTGGACTGGTATCAGACTATCAGTGCCCATTCTGATTTTTGTTTATGTGTTCCACAACAGCAATACAACCTGGCAAATGAAATAGAAGCTGCAAACACATACACAGTCTTTGCCCCAGATAATGATGCCATAGAAAATTACCTAAGGGATAAAAAGTCTGCTACACTGGTAAGTATTGCTTATAAAACTTGTCTTAAAAACTCAGTATCTCATCTCAGTTTCAAGTGAATGGATTGAGATGACACAGAAATATAATATGCAAGATATTTCATAAATAGACTTTTGCAAAGATCAGGAGAGGAATGACTAGGAATAACACTGAAATGAGTTTCCTAGGTGAACAAGTCCAGTCCCCGGACATCACTGGTAACCTTCTCATTAATAACGTCACAAAACATTCGGACTCCTTCTGAAACTATCCAGATGCTTTCCCTGTGACTCCTGCAGGAACATTATCACCCAGCCCCTTTCTGCAGGCCATCTCTAATCCCAGTTTACAGCCAGCCTTGGCTATCCCAGGGCTCAGGAAACTTACTAAAGCTTTCTTGGCTAGGAAAATTCCCTTAGACAAAGCCTGTTGCTGCTGCTGCCCATCCCAAGGAGCCCAATCCCAGGCTCATGCCTGACCTGGCCACGAGCTCCCCATCATCACAGACTAAGCCATCCCACCTCCCCTTCTAACCTCAATCCTCATGCCCAGAGCTAATTTATGCTATTTTGACAGCACACGTCTGGCTGGTTTATATCCCTTTATTCTAGCGCCAGGAGCATGCTTTAGCTGAAACAACTTTCTGGCATTTATGTCCTGACATATTTACAAGGCCAAAGAGCCTTCTCAAGCCTGTCAGTTCCCTCCCAAAATAAACTATCACTTCCTGCATCACCTCAGCGCCTTTCTTCATATTTGTTCCAGCTTGAAACTGCTTTACTGAATGCACGTATCAAGAGCCACACCTTGCAGAGGAAGCTTCTCCCATGACTTGCTCAATGACATTAATACTCCCCTGCCTCTTCCATAAATATTTACGCTGCCTCATTCTGTCCCTACTGTCACAGTCTCCATTTACAGCCAGGAAGCTGAGCACCACAAGATTCAAATGACTCGTCCTAGAATATTTTCCACTAACCAGCAGACCCACAGCAAAACCCCCACTTGCTGCCCCACCGGAAGAATTCATACACGATCAAGCTACATCTGCTCAAATGACTTTTGAAGGCTATTTTAGCTGGTTTATGACACAACATCATCATTTCCACATCACTGTAAGAAGTGTTTATAACAAACCTTGAGAGAAACATAAGACATCAATCCCATTGGATTTAGGTTACATGCGCAAAGAAATCCTTTTCATTTCCACAGCTTACCAATGTTTCTTCTGTCTTTCTTCCACTCTCCCGACCTTGTCTGCTGTGGCAACCTGACAAAGAAAATCAAAGAACACCTTAAGGTTAAGCCTGCCTAAGCCTTATCCTCTTCATGAGACACCTCAGGAGAACTCTGCCACAGAGGGAAGAGCTCAACACAGGGAAAAGAGCCCATTTCTTGGCCTTGATAAAGCAAAGTTTTGTTTCACTCTGCTGATGATAAAAGGCAGAAACGAAGATCAATGAGAGTTAACTTCCTCCAAAGCATCCAAATAAGGAGGATTAAATAGATCTGAACACTGGTGGAGATTAGCTCTTAGTTCCCATCTTCTTTCCTTCAAATATTTCTTTGTCAAATCTGAGGAAATCAAACTAGAATGGGTTCCTCTTTAAGAGATGCAAAGATCACTATTTCACCCCATGGGCAAAGCCAGGAAACACTATGTATCTTGCTTTCCCATGCTTTTGAAGGGATGGAAGAACAAGAAGCAGTATGAACATTCAGTACAAAAAGCAGGCAACAGGATTTCCTGAAAGCACCTTTTATTGCAAAGTCATACAACTGCAGCAGCACTATAGCTGTTGTCTAGTCAGCTCCTAAATCCCTCCAAATGCTCCAGCTTCTCTCAGATCTCCATAAAACATCCTACTTCCTCCTCCTCCAAGCCAGGTAGAGCTTTGGGAGCCCCTGCTCCAGAACAAGATGCAGAAACCTTTGGAAGCCCTTACTAAATGTTGATATACAGAGATCAATTTCACCACATCAATGAAAAGTGAATACACTCTAGCAATAAGGCAGAAAAAACTTTCTCATTGACAGGTGTAGCTCCAACACTTTATTGACTGAAAACAACCTTAAGAAAAACAAACCAAAACCACAACCAAACAACAACAGGAAAAAAACAACCACAACAAAAAACCCTTTAAATTCCCAAAGGAAAGGAATGGGTATGGGGGAAAATATAAAAGCACATATACAACTTTTCATGTCAAATGAACTTGTGAATTCCAGAGTCCTAAAAAGTCATCTGACTGACTCTTCTCTGAATCAGTCAGTCCTGTACACAGGAGAAGCTCAAGCAAACTTTGGTCCTGCCAATTCAACAAGCCTTTAATCCCCCATGGTCAATTACATTTTCACTGTGATAGGAATGCAGGCTCTCCATGGTAGGAAATACAAAATAACCTGCCAGCTGGAGAAGCCTCTCCTCAGACTCAGGCCATCTATGTTTGCTTTGTACCTTTGGGAAAATCTATCCCTAATAACCTTTCATGCTTTGTGATGTTATCATGTTTGCAGAGCGAAAGCCAGATCCGCTATCACATTGTGCTGGGTGAGAAGCTCCTGAAGAACAACCTACACAACGGCATGCACAGGGAGACCATGCTAGGGTTCTCCTACCAGGTTGGGGTCTTCTTCCATGATGGTCAGGTACTGTTGTTTTCACTTGTTTGGAGAAACAGGTTTCCTGCTTTTTATGAAGCCAGCTTCAACTTTAAACTAATACTCAGTCAAAAGGAGCTGTTCACCTCCTCCTTTAGCTCCTGAGATGTAATAGCACAAAAGTGGTCACTCAAATGCCTCTCTCAGACCTGCTTAATACCAAGTCACCCTTGAAGGGATCTTCAATCGAATTTTATTTCAACTGTGCTGTTCACATTTAGCATTGCATTTTAGAAGCTGCTGTGGTGGACGTCTATCTCTAGCTGCTACAAGCCTGCACTGTAAAATAGTCATTCAGAGCTATTAGAAACCTGCCCTCAATTATAAAACATTAATTCTATTTTCTGTGGATTTACTCCACTTTTAATCCCAAAAGCTTAAAGCACTGGGGAACAAATATGAATTGCCTTTCAACACCGCTCATGGGAAAATCAGGCACAGTAAGATCAAGCAATACAGCCAAATTTACAGCAGAGCTGGGAGGGGAGTTTGGTCCTCTTTCTTCTCTGTCCCAGAGAACCCTCTGGGTATATGCAAAGGAAGACAGAAAGCTTCTCACTGAAGCGGTTTCAAGCCCTGCTCTTTGCTCAGCCCATGGCAGGCCATCAGAAAAGCATCCACTCATAGGGATGCTGCTAGTGAGGACTTAGTAGGAGCGTGGGGAGGAGTGAGATGATGAAAGTCCTCCCTGAAGCCGCAGCTGCTGGAAGGGCTTCCCTGAAGCCCATCATCCTCCACAGACAGGAAATACAGCTTGCTTTAGGCTCCTTCAAACGCTTCACCTTTACACCTTATGGCAGAAAAAGCTGCTCTGCCAAACCCTGTTGCTAAGAAACTTCAGCATGCTGCAAGTCATCTTATGCCCTTCAGTCCAGTGAAGCTCTTAAATGCAGCAACTGGGATATGAGCAAGTGAGCATGAGAAATTAGCTACGTTCCTTGGTTTTCCTGAAGTGAGACTTTGATGTTGCTCCTTCCTTCACAACTGCTGCTGTAGCTATCATATGGCTACCACTCAGCTGTGCTGCCTTCTAACTGATTGCATTTCTTTTGCAGTTATTCATAAATGATGCACCTATAAGCTATACAAATGTTGCAACAGACAAAGGAATTATCCATGGGTTGGGAAAGGTCTTGGAAATCCAGAAGAACAGATGTGATATCAATGATACAGTGATCATCGTAAGTGGTTCTGTTTGTATAGGTGCTTAAAGGGCCATCTGAGAGACTTATAGCCAAACATAGCTCAAATTTACAGGATATTTGCTACTATTTCCCAGTAAGGAGTGCATGTATTTTCCACAAAGGATATTTCTACAAGAATTTTAGCATCTATTGAAACAACTTTGATCTTGCAGTCAGTGTACTGACAGCCTGGTTAAACTATAAACAGAGTAGCACTGGAGTAAGAAAACCCTGAGTTTTAATTTAAAAAAAGCAATCGTAATTCACTATTCTAATGCATATTCTCAGCCAGGCCACTTGTTTATAAAGCAAACAAGTGGGAAAAAATGGAAAACAAATTATTTTTATTAAGGGAAAAATTTATTTTCATTCCCCTGCACATACACATGAAGTTCTCTTACCCTCCAAGTAAACATTCTCCCACTTTTGTTACTTTCACCTGTGAAATATAAATGGGTTTACATTCCTCTAAAGAATAGGATGTGATTTCCTCAAGCTGGCAGAGAAAGATTTCCTTAGTCTTTCCTCCCAAGTCAAAAAGCACAGCCAGCTGGAAGTTTACCTCTCTTTTTATGAAGCATGCAACAAACTACACAAAGAAGAAAAAGTGAGACTTGTGCTTTGATTAAAGCAAATTTAACAGGGTTGAACTTTTGCAGCTTTTCCCTTGGATACAGTACCATATGTGAGGGTATTTCACACCACACTTTTCCAAAGCTTTGCTGTCAGGCCCTTTGCACATAGGCCTTTGTTTTCCCATGGAAAATCATTTTCCCCACTATGTTCAAATGCAGTAACATAGTTCAACACTCATTTAAGCCTTGTTAGAAGCAACAACATAGTTAGCTAAACAGGAATAATATTAGTCATTGGGTACAACACCTATCTAAGCATTTTGCAGAAACTGTGAAATTATTCACACACACGTATAGCACAAGATACACATATGGTGCAAGTTTGCCATTTCCAAGCTGCCATTGCACCACAGGAAAGCTGTGTCCAAGCTCAGGATTTGCCTCTTATCATGCTTTAGATGGGAAGCATCACTTTAGAACAGCAAAGAGAAATATCCAAAAGAGCTTTTTTTAATCCTGACCCTTGGGACAAGGCTTCCCATGAGGTGTCCCTGGTGGGGATGATCTTCCTTTCTGAGCAGAGCAGCTACTCTCATCACCTTCACCATAGGGGCTATCATGCATCCCAAGGGCTAGGTTTAGAAGTGTATCTGGAAATTATGCATTTTCTGTTAAACAAGCTGTCTGCAGATCTATACAGTCTGTTAACCACAGTTAACCATTTGTTTTGTTTAAGGAAAAATGCAGAATTTGTTCACAGCCTTCAAGTTGTCCCCCAGGAACAAAAGAAATAGTAAGTATTTTATCATTAATGCTAATTTATATATATTTTTTAATCAAAACTGAGTATAGATGTATTCAATCCTGAGTTTAATATAATTGCCTCAGCTCAGCAAAAGTTGTCATAGTTGCTTTAGCCTGCTACATACATTGCTTATAGTCCACAGACTCCAACCACCCTGAGAGCAAGGAAGCGAAATCAAGGGCAGCTTAAACACAGCTTCATCTTGAAGCTACATACTGGGACAACTGAAGACTCTTCAATTGCAAAGGTTACATCTACCACTCAAAACTAAGGTAGCTGATACACAGTCTGGAGTCTGCTTGCTGCAGAAGGAATTAAAGAAGCCCTTCAAATCAGAGATGGTAGAGAAGGGCAAACTCAACCTGTTCCCAGCAATATGCTGTGAGTTAGGGTCACAAGGAGACTTGGAGATTATGGAGACTCTGGATGTCTGACACGTAAGAACTGCAAATACGTAACAGGTCCCTGTCAACCACGTTGGCCTAAAGTTTCTTGGCACCTAATTTTTTCTGAGAAACACCCTCTGTTGGGGTTATACAAGCATATATTCCTTTATTATTTTTTGTCATTAATTATGCAGTAATAGGATTCCACAGCAGATCAAGTTCCATCTACCCCATTAAAGTAAGTGGCTAGCAAAGCCAAACTAAAGCACTCACCAGGAAAACTCAAAAATCATTAACATTTCCTTTACAATGAATAGCTGGATGGATGCTTATATCAAGCTCCCAACACGTACACAATGAGACCAACAAATATTCAGCAAGCAATCTTTCCCAGCTGTGTCCAGACCCAGAAGACAGTGTTTCAGCAGCTGGTTTTGCAGAACATTAGCTCTCAATTTTCCAAGAATAATTGGACAGAATGGGAAAAGTGTCAGAAAAAAAAAAAAAAAGAAAAATGTTTGTCAAACTTCAGAAAAAGATTCTGCTTAAATCTAAGCAAAGGCAGTGTTAGACACATTTTTAAACGCCACAGGGCACTGAGTTAAATCGATCATAGAATCATAGAATAGTTAGGGTTGGAAAGGACCTCAAGTCATCCAGTTCCAACATCCCTGCCATAAGCAGGGACACCTCACACTAAACCATGTCACCCAAGGCTTCATCTAACCTAGCCTTGAATACTGCCATGGATGGAGCACTCAAAACTTCCTCGGGCAACCCATTCCAGCATCTCACCACCCTAACAGGAAAGAATTTCTTCCTTATATCCAATCTAAACCTCTCCTGTTTAAGTGTGAACCCGTTACCCCTTGTCCTGTCACTACAGTCCCTAATGAAGAGTCCATCTGCAGCACCCCTATAGGCCCCCCTTCAGATACTGGGAGGCTGCTATGAAGTTTGCTAGAGAAAAAGCCTAAACATTAACCAATGCATTTTTATTTCTAAACGTATTTCCTTAATGTTCATTATAAATGTGTCAGTGCACAGCATGCATACAGATAATGTCTCGTTTCCTTAAACATTTGAAAATAGCTGATCAATATTACTCCAATTTTCATTCAGGTAGGGGAGAAGAAATACTGCATCCTCTCAGAAAACAACATGAGAATGTACACCATCCAGATCGGGTGCCAGCCAAAGTGTGCTAAAACGGTCATTGTGAGTACACCATTTCTGTTGCCGTTAAAGCCAGAAACCCTTATCCCTGAACTTCACCCTCCTTGTAATCCGCACTAAAAGCGTATCAAGGAAACCCCTGACAACATGTTTATTGGCCTTTACTCTGGATGCAGCACTGATTGGAAGGTTAAAGGCCATTGACAGCTGCAGCATAGGAGGGATGGGAGCTGGTGTGGCTCAGATGGAGCACATCTTGACCACTGCCATCATAACCACCTTTCCCTGTGATGCTGAAGGTCCTACCAAGGAGCTGGGGTGGCAGCCTGAGCCCCAGCACAGTAAGGTGCATAGCAGACACCAGTAAAACTGAAGTGCTGCTTAAAATCCCAATCTCCAGTTCCTCGCCACCCAGCAGCATTGCCAAGAGTCAACACCCATGCTTGCTTCCCTGTGTTCTACCCTGACCCCAACCCTCAACACAGCATTTCTGGGTTTCCAGAAAAGGGAGTGCTGCGCGGGTTTCTTTGGGCAGCAGTGCCAGCCCTGCCCAGGGAAAGCAGGGAATGCCTGCTTTGGAAACGGTGTCTGCATGGACGGCATCAACGGCACAGGCACCTGCGAGTGTGGAGAGGGGTTTGTCGGTACAGCCTGTGAAAGCTGCATCAAGGGCAAATACGGCCTCAACTGCGATCAAGGTACAGAGCATCCCCTCACCAGCACTTTTGCTAGTCTTGTCAGATGTCAAAACCTAGTCTTAAAAACACTATTAACCCCTTTTCCTTCCTGTTATGATATTTTATATCTTCTCCCTTCTTTGGAAATGGTGCCTCCTACTCTAGCATGCTACAGGATTAGAACAGTATTCTAGCAAGAATAATCCTCTCCAGCACTGCTTTTTTCACCAATGCTTTCCCATTAAATTACAGTTTCAGCCCCTGTATTTAGGAATAGAGGAAAGAAAAGCATATATTGAATGCAGATTTTGTAGTTATAGTAGATGTAGAAGCCCATAGGCAAATGCCAAAGCAATCCTTGAAGTAGGCAAGAGCAGAGGGTGCCATCAGCAGATGTCCAGGCCATCCCTCCTGCTCTTCCTTCCACTCTCTGCTTTGCTGCACACACTGCTCCCCTGACCAGGGACATGGGTTTCTCCCATCTCTCTCCACAGCATGCACTTGTGTCCATGGGAAATGCAGCAGCGGGATCAATGGGGATGGCTCCTGTGAATGTGATGTTGGCTGGAGAGGGGTGACGTGTGATACTGGTGAGTGCTCCCTCCTTTTTGTTCTGGGATGAGAAGTGAGCATTTCAGGAAATGCTGGAACTACAGCTATGACCAGCCCCCAGTGCACCACCAGATACCCAGCAGCTTCCCACATGCACTGAAATACAGGTGACACTCCTGTGCTATGGCAATTAATAACCTTATTAATAGAGAGCCAGCTGAGATATTGATCATGGCACTCAAACACCTTATTTAGCTAATCCTCTATCTGTGTCACCCTGTACCTGTCCTGAAAGACTATCCCATTTGTTGAGGCTGTATATTTTGCAAAACAGAGTTACCCAACACATTTTGATCCTCAGATCAAAAGCCCCTCAAGTGCTTCAATAAGTTGATTTAGCTATACAACACTGGATATTAAATTATGCTTTTGCTAATACAATAAAAATTAATTAGCAAATAAATAATCTTGTGTTGGTTTAATATATCTCCTATATCTAATAAAATTATATTTTAGTTATATATGATTAACATGTATTCAATATTTCACAATTTTTCATAGAAATTAAATAATGGCATAAGCACATTAATAATGTTCAATATTAGTTTTAAATTGGGTTATGGAAAAAAAAGTAATCATAGAATCACAGAGTGGTTTTGTTTGGAAGAGACCTTAAAGCTCATTCAATTCCACCCCCCTGCCATGGGCAGGGACACCTTCTACTACACCAGGTTGCTCAAAGGCCTGTCTAGCCTGGCCTTGAACACTGCCAGGGATGGGGCAGCCACAGCTTCTCCGGGTAACTTGTGCCAGGGCCTCACCACCCTCATAACAAGGAATCTTCTAATGTCTAACCTAAATCTCCACTCTGTCAGTTTAAAGCCATTCCTCTTTGTCCTGTAACTACATGCCCTTATAAAATGTCCCTCTCTAGATTTCTTGTAAAGCGCCCTTAGATATTGGAAAGCTATTATAAGGTCTCCCATAACTTTATAGTTAGAGTTGCTATAGTTGCTGAGCAAATTTCAGTTCCTTTAAGAAAACCTACCTTATATAATTAAATTAATAATGTGCAAAACTCAAACAAAAATACAGATGGTAACAGGTGAAATATTTTCCTAGTGATATGATTACATGCCTCTTCCTCACAACTGAGTAAGTGGTACAAGTCTATACAGACTTGAGCACACGGTTGTCTGGTGTAGAACTCAGACTCCAGCTGTCTATGGTGGGAAGAAAAGCCTGGGAAACTAGAAAGATGTTGATGTAAAAGGTTCTGATCCCTGTTCCTTTTCGTTCTTGCAGAAATCAAAGACGATGCATGTAACGCCTCATGTCATACCAGTGCTAAGTATGTATGAAATCCACTTATTTGGAAGAGAGAGGAGAAAAAAGGGTTCTCTTGCAAGGCAAAACATATAGTCGAGCTTGTTCTTTATGAAAAAAAGTTAAAGGAAATTATGTTAATTAAATTTTAAAGAGCTAACTAGTTTTCAAAGGAGAAAGTCACCCCCATTGAGCCATTTACTGAAGTGTACCTGCTGCCTAGTATTGAGCAGAGAGCAGGATTTACATTACCCAGTACATTTCAAAAACAAGGAGAGGCGAGGACTCAGATGCCTGGCTCAATCCCTGTGAACCAGTTCTGCTGCATCCCTCTAGAAACTGCATGCACAAACAAAAATCTGTGCACAGCTTTTGGAAGAGCAGACATGAAATTCAAGGGTTCTCCATGAGAAAATAGGACATTTGGTAACCAAAGTGTGCATTTTCAATACTTTAAATAATACTTCCTAATGCATTTGGAAAGCTTGGTTCAACTAGGTTAATTTTTATGGCTGTAACTACATCATACTGTAGGGTTAAATGTCTTGGTATTACTATGTGGCATTACTTTTGGAACAAAGCACAAAAGCAAGGGCTGTACAAAAGACCTATTAGCTTTTTTTTCTTGTTTCTAATGTTGTTGCTCTACTGCTTTTTTTAGCTGCCTTCTCCTATCAAATGGCACTGCCTACTGCAAGTGTGCAGCTGGGTTTGAGGGGAACGGGACGTTCTGCACAGGTAATGGGCTCTGTTTCTTCCTTTCTGAAGAAAGCATAAACCAAAAAAAGCATGCTGGAAGCACTCTGCGGTCAGTGGAGCTGATGAGAGATGAGCACTTCCATACACATCACTTAAAAACCAGGAACTGCTGCCAGTTTGCTCAAAACAAATAAAAGCCCAACAGGTGTGGATTCACAGCAAACAAAGGGCTTGAAACCTCCAATCTGTGAGGCATTGTGTTAAGGAAAACCAGAGAAAAGGGAACATGCTGTGCACAACCCTGGCCCTATTGTTTACAGAGTACTGAAACCTGGATTATGACTTTTACTCCTTTTCCTAACAGAGCCCAGCAAAGAAAGGTCAAGTCAGGATACAATAACACTTCCAGCTATGGGAAGCTGTATAGTCCTACCATTTCCTCAGCTTTCTGAACTTGTACAGGTTTCTGGGGCGGTAAAACCGATTTCTTTAAACTAGAGAGATCCAAAAGGCACTCAGAAATGGGCAATAGCAGCTTACTCAAGGTGTTCCTCCAAGAGTCTGGGATATCTAGACTTAGAAAATAGACTGCTTCTGGTTACAGAGATTGTAATGAATTTTACTTAATCCTTAACTGATTAAAATACTAATGTATTTAGGAACAGAAGCATATTCATCTACTCACTCACAATGGCTGACAGGGTCCTAATGCAAGATTTTAGCACTCTAGAGGCTTTCATTTTCTCTTCTAGCATAAATCAACCAAACCCATTTTAATCTACTGGTGGGAAACACCCCATGTGCAGGAAGAGCTGGGTGACACTATAAGGGCTCTCCATTCACCCATAGTACATCCCCTGTACAGGATTCGTGGACAAAACCAGCTACAGAACAAGTCATCACCCAGTCTGGCTGTTACAGCTGCTGAAACATCAGCTTGGGGTTATTTGAGGGAAAAACTAAACCAGTGTTTGGGCTGACATGATTCACACTGGTGATCAGAAAAGCCTTCCTCCCTGCTCTCAGGGTAACACAAGCAAACTTAATTTGCAAGCCTCTGATGCATCCAGAGTTGGAGAAAGTGCACGAGTATCAATCTGAATAAGAAACAGGACTTTTCATCACAGGAGGACTAGGTGGTATCACAATCCAGACCTCCTGCAAGAGAAGGTATATGATCTGTGTGTAGAAAAAGTCAAGCTAAGGGAAAGTTTCAAATGGCCATTTAATCTAGATAAGAACATGAATGTCCCTTTTTTGTGCTTTTTTGGAATGGGCAGAATCTGAAGATGAAAAGTTACTTAAAATCAATCTTGGGTGAACTCTTAAATTCCAGAGCAGGAATTCCAGGAGCATCTTCTCACCATTCCCCATGAAATCAGTAAGATGTATTAAAATCTAGCAGTAATGAAGCCTATGGCCTCTTAAATCAGAAGGATTCTGTGTTCAGAAAATGTCAGCAAATCCCTTTAAAATATAGAGATAGCTTAACCCGAAAGGCAAAAAGCCATTTAAGTGCATTGATTTAATTTTGGCTGTTGTCACTGTTTAGCTACTGATGCTTGCAAGACCAGCAACGGTGGCTGTTCCGCTAAGGCAGAGTGCAGAAGAACAACGCCTGGCAATAGAGTGTGCATCTGCAATGCTGGGTACACTGGAGATGGAATAGTCTGCATTGGTAAGCATTTGCAACTTCTCATATATCACATGGAGGAAACTTACAGGAGTTATTTTTCCTGTAAATGGGAGATCCTTCTTCTCCTATGACCCAGAAGGGCAGTTTCCTGATACTGCTATAGACCTTGGTGCCAAAAGCATCTCTACCTGCCACGTGGTTGATACTACTTGGCAAACCCTGCAACTACTGCAGTGTGGTGTGACACCAAAGCTTATTAATAAAGATCCACCTCTCTACAAGGATAGCTCCATCTTCAGCTGCTTGATATGCTCACATTCCTCTGAACACTGCAAACTTTAAGATATAAAGACATTGTTATATCATACATCCCCAGGTATGGTTTTAGGATTTTAGCTTTTACCAAGACAACTGCAAGATCTAGACTGAGGCATTAAGTAGCTAATGGAATCGGTTTCATTGATTCACATAAATCTGCATTCCTAATATGCTTTACTTAAAATTCTCCCTTCTTGGGTTTTCAGAAGTCACCCTTTTTTATTATACTCTTTCTGTTTTATAAAGAAATCAACCCTTGTCTGGAGAACAATGGTGGATGCGATAGAAATGCAGAATGCACGCAGACTGGACCCAATCAAGTAAGTACTTTGTCAGGGCATAAAAATAAGACTGGCCAAGTGTTTACAGCTTGATAAAGAAAGATTTCCTCATCTCAACTTTGCTTTTAAATGGAAAAATGGATTTCACAACAAAAATTCTGAAGTTATTTTTGAGGGAGTGTGTGGACAAAGATGAAAATAAACCAGGTTCAGTAAAAGTAATTCAATACTGCAGAGGAAAGCAGGGGTTTGCTGTTTCAAGTGGTTGTTTTTCTCATCTGGGGGGTTTGTATATGAAAACCTGTCAGTTTTAAAGTACTGCCAGAGAATGTTTGCTTTATTGTTATAGAAACTGCCCATGAAAAGTTTCATTTCAGACTAGCCTGTCTCCCAGCATAGCTCAAATGTATTCACAAGGAAACAAGCTAGCCTGTACAGTATGCTGGCATCTACTTGCTCCTCTGCTGTTCTGAGTCTCCCATGCACAAGTACCACATAATGTCCAAAGAGAAAAAAGTGTCAAACAGCAAAGGGGAAAAGAAACAGCAAATTGTCCAGGCCATCAGGTGGCTCAGATTAGGGTTTCTGTTTTTCTAACAGTTACAGAAGAAGCTGAACTCCCTGGTTGTAGCAATTCTTATCGACCCCCTAGAGTTTCATACAGGCTATTGGCAGGACTGTAATCCTCCAGCATACTGAACAGTATTTCTTCAGAAGGAATGCAGGAAACAGAGACCAGGAGTCAGAGGCCACCTGCTGCCTTCCAGTTGTCCAGGGACAGGAAGGGCAATAATCCCATCAACCCGTTCTGACAGTACCAATCCATTAAATCTTTGCCTTGACTGTCATTTGCAAGTTAGTATGCTTCTGTGCTTCTGGCAGGAGCAGAGAGCTGCTTAACTGTTTCCCAGCTCCTCTAGACAGGATGTGTGATGGCTATTTTCTTCCATACACCCTCTCTGGGGCTACTCGTAGTAGCTGCAGCATGATTATTTATAATCCCTTACCCATAGGACTACAGTTAATGTGAGAACCTCTACTACAAAATCCCAGTACTGCAGAGGCAAACATATAGAACAGAAATGTATCTGCTTTCTGTAGGGCTTTCAGTCATCCACATACATAAAACACTGCTATTACATCACCTAACAGTTTTATTTCTGCGGCAGAGGTCTCCTTGAATTTTCAGTCCCCTAAACATTAAATCTGAATTCAAAATTGAAAACCATTAAGCAGTGAACTGGGGAGGAAGATAAGTCATTTCTTTGCAGTCATGTTAGATTTTCATCGTTGCGATAACTGCAAGTGCAAAACAGAGTAATCATGGCCTGTCAAATGCATTACTACTGCATGGGAAGCTGTCAGTAGCATTAGAACACAATTCCAAGTGTATTTTGAAGATGTGTTTCATCACATAAAAAACAGGAGAAGGGAGGAGAGGGAGAATACCCATCTATGCAAATAAAATGAGGGAAACAATTCACTGATTTACCCTGGTTTGCCAGCAAGATGACCATGTACAGATGTTAAAGGGGTCATTCAAATGAACAGAACAGCAGAGGAAAGATGAACAGACACGAAAAGGGCAAATAGAGCCTCTTAGAAATTGTTATTCCCCATCTCAGCTTATGGTTCCCTCATTCTGGCTAAGAAACTGCCATTGGAGAGATGATACACTTTTAGCTTAATAAATCATATACCATATCACTCTAAAATAATCTGGCAAAAAAAGTAAATTAAATATAAGTGTGCTGAAAAAGAATAATCAGACATCTTTCCATGTATGCATGTTTTCTGGTTTTGCTTTGTAGGCAGTATGCAATTGCTTGAAGGGATACTCTGGAGATGGTAAAAGATGCACATATATCAGTTTGTGTTCACAAGTAAGTATCCATTTAATGAGACTATTTAAGGTCTTCTTATAAGCATTATGCATTTGGGGGTTGCATACATTCAAAACTAAATCAGATATGCCCAGAATCAACTTACGTTAACTTAGCTAATTTTGAAGTGTGCTAGGTTCAGTACATGCTTTCATGCTGTCACTATTTTAGAAACTAAATACGCAGTAAGGACTTTTCCAGGACCTGGCACAAGTGAGGGCCCAGTCTCATTACTGAGTCTTAAAATACACTTAAAATCAGATCTAGAGAAACAGACCCTAGTATGTAGTAGTAAAATGTCATATCTTCTCAGCAACTTTTTTGTCATTGCTAGAGTTCACATAAAAAGCCGCTATCTAAATTTGTGTTTGAGACACAAAGTGTTTGCCAACATTTCAATTACTGTTAATAAATAAATAAGAGCAGTTTCTAGGCAAGACAATTAAGAGTTTGGTTCAAATTATAACAACGAAATGTGATCTGCTACTACATGTTACCTGTAATAACAAAGAAAAATCTACTGTTCAGGTTACTGATGCTCAGGGGCTGTTCTATGAGCCATGTGATTGAGAACCAAAGAGAATAGTCTACAATAGATCAAAATGCAAATTTATTTTTGATAGCTTCATGTCATTAAACCCTCTGGTGTGATTTAGGACCATATCTGTGCAGCCCAAACAGAAGAAATAATCAAGTATCAGCATGCACACCCCTTCTGATGTTTTTTCTAGTCTAATCAGAGTATCAAGTCCTCACATTGCTGGGTCATTAGTGGTGAAATCCATGTTTCAGGGGGAAAAAGAGTTACTCAGGAGCCTGGGCATGCCTGTGTTACGTGGAAGAGATGTTTCCAGCAGAGGTCCCAGCCTAGGACACAGCTCCTACAGAGCAGTCAAAGCACAAAGCCCCACAGCACCTATGGCTATGTGTAGGCTGTATCCCAAATGCATCCCTGTGGATGCATCATACAGGATAGAAATACTGCAGCAGAGGCAGGATAGTGAAGAGTGAAACAGAGGAGATAGATTTCCATTGTCATACCCACCACCTTTTCTTGATTGTGAGGTTAAAAAACAAAACAAACCTATAAACACTCATTCGTCAGGCATATCATTTCCCTCCACAACACACAACCCAGGACTTCCTGTAGCATTCCTCATTCTGTCCCTTACTTATCACTGCAGGCTGAGAATCAGCCACATATGTTCCACATGAGGCAGCCTCCATACCACAAGCTACGTTTTTGCAAGCAACATGGTTCTCTGCACCAGCCACATTACTCTGCTTTTGGCAAGCTGCCACAGGGACATACCCACTCTCTTGTACACATTAATCCTTTGCGCTTTGAGCACAGTGACAATAACTCTCAGTCTCCCAGCCTGGCCTGTCAGCAGACTTTCTCCAACCTTGAGAAAGGTTGCAGAGATGAAAGAGCAAGGGCACAAACAGAAGCTGGAGGAAGGGGAGGTCAAAGTAACAAGTCATTGCTTCCTATGACTTCGTGTACTTTTGCTTTTTCCTGTGCCTTGTCCCAGCAAGTCTGTGTCTGCTTTACTAATTATACATAAAAAAAGATTGTCTTGAGAAGCATCAGTGTCAGACCAGAGGCTAACCTGTCTTCATGGTGGTTGCACAACACAGCTGTACAAGAAGCTAGGATAAACCCAAGATTGCCAACAGTCTGCCTAAGGCTAGGCAAATAAATAGCAAGTGCACCCAAACCCACTACTTACAGCCAGGGCTCACTGTCTGTCAAGTCAGACCCCACTGGTACCTCCCAGTGGAGCTTCTGCTCCCACTCACAGCCCATGGAAAAGGACAATAGAAAGGGCACCATGAAACAAGCACAAGTAAAGAAGACAAGGTGGCTTCTCAAGTTTTCCTTATTTGCTCTCAAGTCCAGCATAGAAACTTATTTGCAGGCTGAGATGTTAACTAGGGAGCATCTGCTTGTGACTGGGAAGGGCTCTGAACCCCAACACGCTGCTCCTGGATGAAGAACATCTTCCCTTAGCATGGGAAGCTTCCTGGAGGCAGCTGTGTGAGATTAATCTGCTGCTCCGAGCCTAAGGTTTTATTTGTGGTGGACCCAGGAGCAGACAGGAGATGTGTTAAAGGAGAACTTCTGTGGCAGGTTCCAGCCTGAGCCATCAGACAGAGAAAAATAGACAAATCCTCCAGAATCCAGGCTCCTGGCACCATGAAAGTGATTTACAGCTGTGAATAGTTCCTTCTGGTGTAATTCAATGCTGCTTCAGCAGAACAGCTAAAGCTCATCCCTATGGTCCAGAGTGAAACTTGCAGGGAAGACTTTTGGATTATTATAGCACCATGAACCAAATATATAAAGAGGGAGTAAAAACTACATCCTCTTCATAAAAGGCAAATTATTTCTTAGGAGCCATAAATGCTCTTTAATATTTGCAAGAAAGCATATAGCATCAGAAGTTCTAGAAAGATCTGGTTTCAAAAACTGGGATTAAGTCTAAGATAAAAACATATAAAAAAGGATTAAGAAAAATAGTGAACTAGAATTGGTTTGTGCACCTGGCAATAAAGAAACTAAATAATCCAAATGTTGATCTCACAAGAATAATGGAGGCTGCAGTGAATTTGCCATCTGTAATGACACGGAGCTGACAGAAAGGACCTGCACCTGCAAAGAGAACTACATTGGGGATGGATTTAAGTGCCGAGGCAATATTTTCCAGGTAAAGTGCTGCATGTGTTTGCTGTTCCTCATTGTTAATATAATGTTATTTAATACAATGGTTGTCTCTTGAAACATGCCTATTTTTTTCTTGGATAAATCAGTAAATCTACTCCAAAATTTGAAATAATCTCAATCCAAGAAACCAGGAATAGGAACAGAAAGCTGAAATATAAATTTACCTGCCCCAAACACAAAAGTCAAACTGATGGCAATTATTATGACTGCAGTGCTAGGGAGATAATACTGGTATTTTTAGGTTTCAAAGGAGCCTGGAAGCCTGCTCTTTGCTAGAGCAAGGTAAGAACTGAACAGAAGCAAAGCAGAGGGGCAACATTTATTCCAAACCATAAGATCTATTTCTTGTCCGAATGCTGCATTTTTTGCTCTCCACTGATGTTGTCTCACATTTGCATCACTGTTACAAAGTCTCGCTCTTGTTTGCAGGAGCTTCTCAGGGATGCCAACACATCTAGGTTTTATTTCCACTTAGAGGTAAGAAAAGGTTGAGTGGGGGGTATTTGGGAGGGAAGAGACAGCATCCCTCTCTTTTTTCCTGAATTTTTTTACCTCAAGGGCAGCTGAGGTTGGGGAGCAGGCAAGAATCTGGTGTGTACGAACATCCTTCAACTTAATTAGGACTGGATTTGGATCAGCAGTCACTAATACTGGAGATACGCCAAATTAAGCATTTAAAATGCCCTGAAAACCTCTAGAGTATTAATGATCAAGACCAAGATGTCAGGGAAACCTAGGGCTTCCGGACCAGGCATAAAACAAAAGCTTTCACCTATTCACAGTCTGAGATCTGCCAGCATGTCTCTCATGACATCTGACATGAGCAAATACCACACTTCTATTACTCTTTCTGCACTTCTGAACTGTGATGCTGTTTTCCATTGCCCGTCTGAAACATCACAGGATGCTCTGTGTGTTGCTGCATGCCTGTGTGCACTGATAGCTCTCACTGCTTATCAGAGACTGGAAGTAGTAATTCTTTGGTTACCCCCCAGCATTAGGGCACAAACTTGTATACTGGCCTGCTAGTCCAACAACTCATATTCTAGCTTTAATTGTGTTACCCTGGTAGACTGATGGCTTCCCCTCACTTTAGCAGAGCTCTTTTGTTATTTTAGTTTGTCAGTGGTCATTGCAAAATGCCTGCAATATCCCAGGTCCATTTGTACCTCTAAGAGTAACTAATCTACTACTTAGGTATGAGCAATGTTATCAGCTAAAAGCATGTTGAAATGCATGTATATTATCCATTCGTGCTTTTCTCAAGATGAAAGGTTTCTTCATTCCCCCTTACCCAGGGGAAAATATCACTCTCTATCTTCCCCCATGCTTAGTGTTTGTTGTGAATTTTCCCTCTTCTTCTCCTGTTTGTTATTGCAGAGAAAACAGAGATTTGGCTATAAGCCAAAAGAACTGAGAGAAAAGCCTTCCATTTTATACCTGTGGACAGAGATGGCAGATAGGACTGGGAAGGAAAGTTCATACTGCACAGGAGTTCTGCTCTCTTATATTGCAAGGAAGGGAGCCCAACACACAGCAGCAATGGGGATGCAGGCACCACCTCCCACTCAGCAGGGCTGTCCCCATTGTTGTTTGACATTCAACACACTAACAACTCATTACTTCATTGTCCTCTTAAATTTGACAGGCCTTGTCTATGAGAGATGTTGCAGGTCCTGGCCCCTTCACTCTGTTTGTACCTCACACAGATGTACTGAACAGTGACCCACGAGTAAGTAAGAAAGCCAAAAGCTCTTGATGAGTTGGCTATGAGTTTTTGGATTCAGATGCCTTTCTCAACTCCTCCACTTCTCCAACTCTTCCTTCTTCTGCAGGTCAAGGACTGGATTGCCAAAGGAGTGATGGCTCAAATTCTCCGGTACCACATGGTGGGTTGTGCCAGTCTGTTGTACAATGACCTGACAAGAATCACAAACATCACCTCTCTCCATGGGGACCCAATACACATCAGCTATTCTCAGGTAATGGAGCATAAAGAGGCAGGAGACATTGTAATAGAACAGTCTGCTCTCATCCAGCTCGTTTTAAAAACCTGACTGGTTCCCTTTCCTCCTTTGATGCACAAAAATTAATAAATACCATTAAAAGATGACTGCCCATCCAGCCAAAGTGTTCAGCACTTATCTACTATGCCGAGAGTGGAGCTGTACAACCCTTGATTGGACACAAGTTATTTTATCCTCAGACTCTGGCTTTATGAGCACGATGAGAGCTTGAAAAAGCAAAGGGCAATTTATTAGAACTGAAGCTGCTGTTTGCTGCAAAGAAAGGATGGTTTGGTCTCACAATATCAAAGACATCTGGCATCAGCCTCATCCTCACACAAGGTTCCACAGAAAGCATGTTTTTGTTGCCTTTCCAGAACAAACTGGCTTTGAACAACAATGCTGAAATCATACTCAGTGATGCTGTTGGCACAAATGGTGTGATTCATGTCATAAACCAAATCCTGGTCCCATCACATATGCAGGATTTCCCCCTTAAGAAGGTATGTGCAGCTCATTGCCATTCTCAACCCAGGAGCTTTTCCACAGTTACTGTTAGATATAAACATCATGTAAGTCACCAAAAAAAGTTATACTAAAAAGACCTTATACAAACATCATTTATACTACTGAATAAACTGAATGTTATATTTAAAATTAATTCATAAATTACAGTCATAGTAAGAACAGTATAAGAGGACTTCTGCACAAGGCTCTTACAGTGGCTTTGTTTGGAAGAAGTGACTCATAGGGGAAAACAAGCTAATATCTGCTTTTTAAATACACATACAATGTATTTATAATATAAATTACTGAAATTCTCTGCTTTTGCAGGAAAGCCTTAAAATGGTTGCAGCCAAACACGGATACATCCTGTTCAGCAGTTTATTAGAGGTAAGGACATAGAGACAGCAGCCATTGAGTAAAGGTTTGAAACACTTTCTTTAAAGACAAAAGCACAGACATGGCACATGGCAGCACTGGCAGGATAGCGTTGTGTGAGCCAAAGGACTCACAACACAGTACACAACAACCCTGGTCGCCAGATGGTCCCTCTTCCACAAAGGTGAGGAGTTACAAAGTAGAACCACAGCCACTTCTCCCTACACCACTCAGCCCTATCCTACCATATGTCAGACTACATGACCAAGGTGTGACCCTAGTATGATTTTTTGAACCCAAAGTTGAGCTGTCAGCCTGGTTTTCAGTGGGCAGCTCTGGGAGATGAAGCACTTCTGAGAATTCAGTCACGTAACTCAACTTGAGCAGCTCAACTCAGGCATTTGGATTTTAAAGTCATGGTGTTTGCAGGCTTGTGACCAGGCAGCCCACAGATCGCTGCATACCAGTTATACCAGACATTCACCAGATAGGGTCAATGTCATTCTATATGGAGCATTAATCCTCCACCCTGTTTTTGGTATGTTGCAGAAAAACAACCTCCTTGGGCTGATCAACGACCCTATCCACAAACCCGTCACACTATTCTGGCCCACAGACGCAGCTATCCGTGGGCTGCCACAGGAGCAGCAGGACTTCCTCTTCAAGAAGTCCAACACTGACAAACTGGTGCAGTACCTCAAGTTCCACATTGTCCGTGATGCTGCAGTAAGACCTTGCTTCTTAGGAGCATTGCCAAGGCCAAGACATACAAGCCCAGGCACATGCATTTCCCCTGTTTCCTTCTCAGGTGCTGGCCTACCAGCTCCCCCGCTCCACCTCACTGAAGACCCTGCAGGGCTCCAATCTCAGCGTTAGCTGTGGCGATAACAGGGAGATTGTAAGTGCTCACTCTGCCGGTACACTTATCCTTTGCCCCTGCTGAAGGGTTCACCCATACAGACCTTACTATGCCTGTGCATAACCCACAGAAAGGGTCAGTGGCTTCAAAACTTTGCCAGTCCATGTCAACAGCCACTTTGGGGCAGCCACCCCTATAGTTTCACCGAACTAGATAGTTTGCAGGACTCCCAGGACCTCTTGTTTTCTCTTCTGTAAGATGCTATTTGTTCAAAACAGTTCTCAGTTACCACAAAACTGGGATACCAGCATGTTTTGACTTCTCCTACAAAGAAATATACAATGGAAAACCATGAGGATGAATCTGACTTTGACTGAAGCCCCATAAACACAGCATTAGCACACACATTCTGATTTATAATCACTTACAAGCCAAGGCTGCTGGTATGCACACAGCCTGTTAAACCAGAGCAACTGCACCTTTTCTTTGCAAATTTAATGGATCATACCTGGAAAGCACCTGCATCTGAAAACATAGAATCGTAGAATAATTTGGGTTGGAAGAGACCTTCAAAGGTTGTTTAGTTCAAACCCCTTGCAACAAGCAGGGACAACTTCAACTAGGTCAAGTTTTCCAGAGCACATCCAGCCTGGCCTTGAATGTCACCAGAAATGGCACATCCACCACCTCTCTGGGTAGTAGTTTTCCACTCTTATTGTAAAGACTTTTTTTTCCCCTCATATCCAGCATGAATAACATCAAGCTTTAATCACATGACTAAGCCTAAATGTGCTTAGGGTAAACCTGTAGACATAGGGCAGGCGTATTCTGGTCTCTTCAGGACAGAAAAAAGATCAGCCCATCTATGAGGTTATAGCACTCAGTTATAGGAAGAGTGGTCCTCAGATTGGTTTTGGGCCCCTACAGCTGTCAATATTACCTATAGAGTAACATCTTCCACCAAGAGCATTCCTACAGGGGGAAGATTATCCCCAATTCCCATTCAGGCCCTGGATTCAGCCCGGCCCCAAGCACTGGCTCACAACTTGTCCTGCTCCTCTCCCCATCCCATCTCGTAGGGTGCCCTTTTCCTGAACGACAGACAGTGCAAGATAGTGCAGCGGCAGCTGGAGTTTGACGGGGGCATCGCCTACGGCATCAACTGCCTGCTGACAGACCCCAGCCTGGGGGGACGCTGCGACAGCTTCTTCACTGTGGACTTCATGGTCAGTCCCCTTTTCTGTCCCCCACCCTGGCAAAGACACAGCCCAAGGGCCAAAGGCTGGTCTCACAGAGACTGGGGCCACATGTGCAACAGCTCTAGCACCATTGAAGTTAAGACCTACAGCTTCACACTGGCTTCATCTGACACATAGGTTAGAGCTGAGGTTAGGAAGTGCAGCACAACCCCCAAAAGGTACACAACAGAAATCCTGCATCCACACTAAGCAACACACAGGACAAGTGGTTTCAGTTCAGACAAGCATAGCAAGCTCTGCCTCATTTTCAATGAGAGCAGTTCATTACAAAGGCAAGCATAAATTTGAACAAGAACACACCTTCCTCACATGCTTTTAAATTAGTACAAATTCACACTATTAATCTGGTCACAGATTGCATTTACAAAGTCTCCAGTTACAAAGGAACATCGTTGCTTTCCCAGCTTCACAGGGAATTAAGGACCCAAGACAGAGAGCTGCCTACTCTGTTAGACAGACTCTCAGCCTCTCACATTTCTTGCTTTCACAGAAATATTCTTAAGCACACCCCAACTTGCACTGTTAGCATTGGAGGAAGTTTCCTCTGTGAAGTTTGATGGGTCCCACAAACAGGAAGTTCTGAAACCCATTTTGAAATGGTTACAAGACCAAATATACTGCAGTTCTATTCAAATACATGAAAAAAAAATACCTAGAAGTAAACCAACTTTCATCCGGTCAGTCTTAAAAAAGCTTATTAGAATTTGTATCTCAGTCATAAAACCAACACTTGTGTGTATACCATCCGTTCAAGTTACCTTTTTCTCATGACTATGCCAAATGAAATCAGACATCATTTCCAGATCAGATCAGCACTTCATTAGAAGTAATCGTTTACCTCTAGTCCAAATTAGACATCTAGATGTGATGCAGCCCACATCAATGTTTGTTTGAAGAACCTTCACCATCTCTTCCCTTCTTGTTTAAATCCAGAGCAAAGTTTCTTCTTCCAGAACTTACGTTCTGGTACCAAAACTATTTTCTTGTGTTTCATGGCACTAAATATTTGCAACTATTTTGTTGTCATTCTCCTCTCTTCCTTCTCCAGAGCTTTTTATAATCTGTTTCAAGTGTAATAAGCCTACACTCTGCTCATATTTGCTGCTTTCCTAAGCAAATCTTGTCTGTGTCAGGAAGCTTTTTGTTACCACTATTTTAATACACTTTTTTTTCTTCTTTTCCATTTTGTACAACAGGGGCATTGTGTTAGCTGTTTCAGTAATTCTAAATGCCCTCCAGGGACAAAACCAAAGGTAATACATCAAAATCTTGCATTTAAGCGGTCCAACCTTCTCTTCTCTGTACTTCCCACAAGCAAACTAGAATAAGTTGCTTTGAAAACATAAAGAGAGCCCTCAACAGTGAAACCATATTGTAAGGTGAGGTCATAAAGCCTCAGGGGCAAAACTGTCCCTGGGCAAACACCCAAGTATTGTGTTGGGAGATGCTAGTTGGTCTTGCTAGGACATCTACTGTAGCGAATGCTTTGGTTAACTTTGGAGCAGCCCTCCATCCTCATTAGTGGTGTTTAGCAAGTTGGGAATCAAAGACAAGGTGGCGGCTTCCCACATGCACTCATCACACACCACATTTTTATTCAATGTACATCAGAAACTATGATTTAAAAAGAGGGAAAAAACCCAAACCTCCACACAGTACTTACATTCCTGTGTTTCTCCCCCCTCTCTGCACTGGCACATATGATGCCCAGGAAGGGATTCACTGGTGCACGTATGAGTCCTATGGCCTGCGGAGGGATGGCTGCCGTAGGAACTGCTCCATGGTCATCCACACAGCTAAATGCTGCAAGGGCTACTTCGGGCCAGACTGCCAAGGTAGGACACCCCTCCCCAACACCAGCCCATGGCCTGCTAAGCATGGCTGTGTAAAAACAGTGAAAGCTGGGGTAGGGGCATGAAGAATGAGCAGCCATGGCATGGGGGAGCTCAGCTGCAGGAGCTGAAGTACACAGGAAGTATTATGAGTTTTCCATTCCAGATAATCTCTTTTTCACATTTACAAGGTCTAAACTCCATGTTAATAGCAAACTAAATGAACACTGTAGAAAGTAAAGACTGCCCTGTGTAACCAAGCCTAGCCAGTCTTAATGGGTCACCAGCTGGAAGTCATTTCAGCACAGACAGGCATCAGGTTTACAGCAGTGGTAACAGGACACACCATAGGCACAACTCATGATAACTCAGCCATGTGCGAGTGCACACACCACTGAAGTAAGCTCAGAAACTGTAGCTTTGAACAGTGTGAGACCATTTAGGAGCCTTTATCTCCAGCAGTTTGTTAGCAGACACTAACACACTGTGTGCTCCTTCACCTCCTAGCCCCATGGGTAACAGTGCTGAGGTTCTCACCAGGGCACACAGGCTTGGGATGTCTGCTGGCAGACAGATCCAGTAGCTCTACTGACTCACTCTGACCAGATTTCACAAGCAGGTACATGCAGGTCTCATGCAATTTTGGCCAACTCATCCTAGGCTGATCTTTGGGCTCTCACCAGCAGCACGCGGGCACATGGAGATGTACAAGGAGAGTTGGGTTTGGGCTGGGCAGTGCCATTCATTAATGGGTCTGAACAAGCAAGAAGCCAGGTAACAGCACCCACAGGGCTGGAAGGATCCAAAACACCTTTCTGACAAGAGCTGTAAAAGGCATTTGGAGCATGAGGCTTGCAGACGCAAGTGTCACAGATGTTTTTACATACCCTCACAGAGATGCATTTACAGGCATTTCCCTATTTAAGGATTTCTACAGACCAATAAATAATGAGCTAAAGAGCCACTTTTTTTTTTTCCTCCCCATTTTAAACCTTTCAGCTTGCCCTGCGGGCCCAGAGACACCATGCAATAACCATGGCTCCTGTGATGATGGGTACAGCGGGACAGGAGAGTGCCACTGCAACAGTGGCTTCAATGGGACTTCATGTGAGCTGTGTTTGCCGGGCAGATATGGCTTCAGCTGCAGGCGTAAGTCCCTTTTCCATACGAGTACCCATCCCTGAACTATTTTGTCAGCAATAAGTTTTTAAGTAAACTGAGAAACTCTTCCCACTCTCAATGCCAATGTACTGCCTTGGTGCTGCCTCACACAGAGATCTCAAAAAAGAGGAGAAGGCAAAGGGGGCTTAGGCTTATGTGGCTGTCTTACATGGCACATGGTAAGAGGACTGTAAGTAAAAAGGAATCGAGGAATGGTCTCTGCCAACATGTGTTTTCAACTGCAGCACAGTCTTCTCTCTCATCCCCATAAAGGTTAAGAAAGCCTTTTAGCTGTGTGGTTCCTCAAAAATTACAAAAGGCCAAGGCCATGCCCTGCTTTTGCAGAAGAGAACAAAAGGGGCACCAAGATGAAGGCATTTTGTGAGGAGGGACTGCAGTCACAAAACTGCTCAAATAATCCACTTTGCTGTGGTTTTAAATGTAAACCAGGTGGAAGCTCCTTATTGAATCTAATAAACTAGGATCAATATCATCCTTTAAACTCAAACATTTTCCCTGACATAAAGTCTTCAGATAGAAGCTACAACATTAACTCTTCCATCCTTACTACTTGCACCTGTAGTGCTCATGAGGAACACCTGATGGGGGATTACAGGCTAGGTATCCTTGGGGTATAGGCAAGACAATATGCTTGGACACTAATGCTTGAAATTATGCTTACCTACACTTTATCTATTTTATAGCACAAACCATGTAAGCTGTTAGTCTGAAACACAGATTGTGAGATCTAACAGAAAAAAACTTCTATTAGCCCCTTCTTTTTTGATGCATATTTATGTTAGACAAAAATAGCTATCAAGGTTAAATGAAATAAAACAAGAGAGTGAAGCTTATTTTCAGCAGGATAGGTTTTCACAGAATCAGTTCCACTAATACCACACCATTATCCTCTTTAAGTGACAATATTTCATTAAGAGGAATAAGGCAAGCAAGGATGCTATTTCATTACATTATAAAACAGAGCCACCAATAATTCTTTAAGAAAAACTCAGCATATCAATTATTGCAGGGCTGAAAAAATAGGGGAAAAAACATCAGCTATAGATTGAATCAACCCCTCATGACTCAATTTGCAGGGCACACCCCCCCACCCCACCCCCCCCCCCCAAAACACC
>NDXB01018243.1:79771-116755 GCA_002631895.1 Agapornis roseicollis
CATGCTCTCCCAAAAAAAAACCAAAACTTAAAAGGTAATTTAACCATGTTTTGGAGTAAAACTCACTAACCTCATGTTTTGCTTCCTTCCTCATGTAAACCTTCTCCCATACAGCAAAGAAAAGCCCACCCTTCACTTACCTTACTTTCCTTTGGCTTCCCCACCCCTAGCAGCTGCTACCCATTAGGACAGGATCAGGCTGGGTCTTCATCTTAGCCATTAACTCCTTCCTGCCACAGCCCTTTGTGAAGTTGGCTGCTTTACCACAATGCAGATCAATACTCAGTTTCATTTTCAGAGACATACTGAGTTAATGCCAGCTATAAAATTATAGGATGACCGGACAATTCAGATTGGAAGAGGCTCTAGGTGATCTCTAGTCCAACTCCCTGCTCAAAACAGGGTCATTCCTGAGCTAAAACGAGGTTGTTCAGGATTTATCTTGTTGGGGCTTGCAAACCTCCAAGGATGGAGACTGCCCAACTGTTCTGGTCAGTCTGGTCCTCTCCCTGACTGGCCTTATGCTGAAAAACCATGAGGTTAGACTTGTATAAATTACTGCTGGATAACGCTACACCTGAACTGACAGCCTCAGTGATGTTTCTCTAGAGAAAGCTTTTCCCCTTTCTCAACAGCAGCTCTGTAAGTGACTCCTCTGCATTCCTTTTGCAGCCTGCGAATGCAAGAACAATGGGCAGTGCGATGAAGGATATTCAGGAACAGGCCGATGTTTCTGTGAAACAGGATGGACTGGCCGGCTGTGTGAAACCAAGCTAGGTCTCTGCCTTCTCTCACTGGACTCCATCTCATGGAGCCACGGGTTGGAAGCACTTGCAATTCAATGGAGGGTTTGTGTAAAGAGGGAGAAAGGGTTAACAACATCAAAACCCCTCAGAGGACACTAAGGGACTCTGCTCTGGACTGAGAACAAGTCTCTTTACCCCTCTGTCTCCTTCTTTGTGAAATGGGAATGTGAGTGCCTACCTCCCCTGTGGAGGGGCTTGGGCTACATGCAGGAAGGTATCATCTGAGAGCTAAGCAGTCAGAAAAGTACTATTACAGGTTCTCCAGTTAGCAAGACTGGTATGAGAGCTTTTCTTCATGCATGGAACAAGGGCATTACAATACAAACAATGGTTCCATCTCTTCTGCCTTCTCCACAGCTCTGCCACCAGTGTGTTCCCCAAGCTGCTCTATCAACGCTGTCTGCAGGGAGAACAACACATGCCAGTGCAAGCCCTTTTACGATGGGGATGGGATCACATGCAAAGGTGAGTGCCCTCTCCCATCCTCAGCCTGCTATAAGAAAGCAGATTGTCCCCATTTGCACATACACATTCACGCAGCTACTGTCCAGTAGGAAATGCTGGCTATCAAACCTACAAACTTCCACAGTGCGGCACATGAAACAAATTTAGGATGGATACAGATCAAGTTGTTCTAAGCCAGGCAGCTGACTTTGCCAGCAGGATATGAGCAAGAAGTGCACTTCAGTCAGGTTTTGGAGACTGCAGGGTTACAGGCAGGGTTTCCCTTACATGGTTTTCTTTGATGGTCTTAGACAAGGCAGTTCCACAGTTCCTTGCTGCAGAAACTGTTATTGTTTCTCAGCCAGGCAATTTGCATCCTCCAAAGTCATCCTGGTGAGAAGTCGGCAGGGTGGTGCTATGTCTCTTAAATCACAAACATCCTGACAAGGGCTTCAGAGCCCTAAAGGGCAGCCTCAGGAAACTGAAACAGTTGGGTTTTTTTCCCGAACAAGTGTTCTAGTATTTGTAGAGTGGTTTAAAAAAGCAATGGAAGTGGTTTGTCCTTCATCCTGTTTAAAAGCAGACTTTAATCACCAATTTTCTTTTCCCTGTGCAGCTGCAGACCTCTGCAAACAAAACAACGGTGGGTGCCACAAGATGGCTGAATGCACACAAAGCGGGGTGAAAGTCTTCTGTACCTGCCAGAAAGGATACAAGGGAGATGGCTTTGCATGCCTTCCAATAAATCCTTGCGCCGATGGGTTCAACGGAGGCTGCCATGAGCATGCCATTTGCACTGTCATAGGACCTGTAAGTTGAATGATTTCACGGAATCATAGAATGGTCTGGGTTGAAAGAGATCTCAAAGCTCACCCAGTTCCAAACCCCTGCCATGGGCAGGGACACCTTCCATTAGGCCAGGTTGCTCTGAGCCCATCCAACCTGGCCTTGGACACTGCCAGGAATGTGGCAGCCACAGCTTCTCTGGGCAACCTGTGCCAGGGCCTCACCACCTTCATAGTGAAGAACTTCTTTCTAATATCTAGTTCAAATCTGCCCCTTTTCAGTTCAAAGCCATTCCCCCTTGTCCTGTCACTACAGCCCCTTGTAAAATGTCCCTCTCCAGATTTTTTGTAGGCCCCCTTAAGTNCACCACCTTCATAGTGAAGAACTTCTTCCTAATATCTAATCTAAATCTCCCTTCTCTCAGCTCCTCCCACTACTTGCTGATTTTGGTTCATAATTATCCATTGCACCATGCTAGTCTGGAGTACATGTGGCCAAACTCCAGCAGTGATTTCCAGTCACTGGAAAACTGCAGTGCGCACACACGCACAGGTAAACACATCCAGGTCATATCTCTGCTCTGTAACATGCTCCGTCTGCTTACACTCCCTCTCCTTATGCTCCTCTTTCAGTCACCAGCAAGAAAATCCGAGGCATTTCTTCCAGGTGCCAGCAGATGTCTTTTCTCTGGCTGGATCCCACTCCATACCTCTCAAAGTCCCTGTTTTCCAAAACAACCTTTACATAGCTCCGGCTTACTTTGCACATCAGTTTGGTATCCTTTCAGCTGAGGAGTGAGAAACAGTTTGACATCTTTGCTCTAGGGAAAGGAGTGCTACAGCAGATGGGACATTTCGCATGTGTAATTCTGTCTCCCTCCTAGCAATCCCTGGCTGGATATCACTATTTGCAATAGGAGTTTGTTGTACTGAGGCTGAATGTATTTTGGTAAACCTAGGGACAGCTGGAAGAACAGTGTTACTTGTTGGTTGGCTGGACTTGGCTTAAAGTGCTCTGCAGCCACATGATACAAATTCTTTGGTCCATACGGTCAATGTTGTTGAGGAAAACTTGTGCCAGTCACTTGATCCAGCATTTATCCTGGTGCTTTCAGGATCACCTGTTCATTCCATTTTGATTGGCTTGCCTGATTTGTCTTCCAGGAGCTATCTGGAAAAGCCTTGCTGCTAACCTGATGCTAACCAACCATCACAACCCCTGACTGTCACCCACTCATGCTTGGTTTATAGTTCTCAGTTACTATCAGTGGGCTACTAAATTCCTTTCATGCTCCCATGCCCGATCCTTTAAATATCATTTTGATAGGTTTGCATGCATTTTGTTAATTATGAGTCATATAATTCTCCAATGCCTGTTATTAGCTTTGTGGATGGAATTATGCTTCAGTATTAGTTCAGGAAAGCACCCAAGCACATGTGTAAAAGTTTTGCTTAACAGAATAAATGCCAGTGTTCAAGTTCGTGGTCTGTTGAATCACAGTTGTTAGTAGCAACTTTCCTGTTTGTTCATTCCTGGCTGTATCGAGTGAAGTTTGACCAGCAGTTCAGAGTGTTGCTTGAGATGCCACTTTCATGTCAGCTAAATACTTGGCTTGGCCTTTCTTATTCTTTCTCTGACCAGGACAAACGCAAATGCAAGTGTAAAAACAACTACATCGGTGATGGGCTGAACTGCTCGGTGATGCAGCTTCCACTTGACCGCTGCTTGCAAGACAATGGGCAGTGCCACCCTGATGCTGAATGTGCCGACCTGCACTTCCAAGGTGAGGGTAGCACACCGTGGGACAGGGACATCCTCATCCCTGTGCTATAGCACTGAAGCCAGTGGCCAAGACCTTTGTGGCTGCAAGCTCACACAGTCCTCTACCTATGTCCCCTTGAAACAACGAGAAGATTAAAGTTAGAACATGTGCTTACATACTTTGAGATACCAGATTCATGAAGCAGTAGATGAGGGCATTCCAGGCAAGAATGTCACCCATAAGGGTTCAATCTGTCCTAACCACTATTCACAAGATACACAGGTACTTGTATGGCACAGTTGACTCTGCATCTAGCCATGGAAACCCCTTCAGGAAGAGCTGGTTCTCTTTCTTTGCAGATACCACAGTTGGGATTTTCCACTTACGGTCCCCACAAGGGCAGTACAAAATGACTTACCAGAAGGCAAAGGAGGCCTGTGCCAATGAGTCAGCCACCATTGCTACATATAACCAGCTGCTGTATGCACAGAAGGTGAGATAATCTCACTGTGGGAGGGGATCCCCACAGCAGTAAATGGGGAGGGAGGAGCAAGTGGGCTGCTCTGTGCTACTAAGCTTCATTTTCCTTCCTTTCCTTCCCCCATGCTCCATGACATGTCAGGCTGGGACCAGTTTTTGGACTGTTTATTGGTTTTATGCTTCCCCATACAGAAATGAAACCAGTTGTCATATTCTTGTTTCTGATGATACTGGAGTGAGATGGTAGGGTCAGACTTACAGAGCATTTTCATAGGGGTTTTTAATTATTAGCACTTCTTAAAGAAATGTACACCAGAATTATGCTTAGATTCATTTATTTTCTTTATGTAAAGCTCCAGGAATCTTTTCCCCAAATGCTATTAAGATAGCCAAACCATTCCCATATATTCTTTTCTTTATGTGTGTTTTTTAGAAGAGCGGGTCAGATTGACCATGCCTTTCTGGCTTCTTCCTATCTGCGAAAGGAGGAAAGATACTGTTTAGAGGCATCTTTAGCAAAATGTGAGGCTGTACCACATTCAGCACATAAACCTCCTTCTGCTGCCTAAGAAGATGCAGATTTCAGCCATTCTGCCCTATAGTCTTAATATTTCCCTCAAAGCAGTAAAATAGGCAGCAGGGCTAGCTCCAGTGCTCCTGAGGACTTATTTTGTGTTGAGCTAGTTTGTCAGTCCTTCCAACGCTGACAAAAGGTGGGCTGGCACACAACAGCATTGCACATCCCCTTTGCCTTTTACACCCACCTTCGATCCTGCTTGGCTTTGGGCCTCAGGGAAGCTTTCCCAGGGAAGGCTCCTTTGGTTCTTACGAGGAGCCACTGACTTCCAGAGGGGGCTGTGTCTCTGCAGCCCCTTGGCATAGAGCTCAGCACAGAGTATGCTGCAGGACACATGGATGGACAAAACCCCATCAGAAGAGTGCTGGCAGGCCAGGTTCTGCCTGAACACCCCAGCAAGACCGCTCATTTCCCCCACAGATCCCCAGTCCCACCACCCAGCTTGTCCCCTCTGCTTTTTCCCTACGGCTGTGCCACTGCAGGCAAGGTACCACTTGTGCTCTGCCGGCTGGCTAGATGGACAGAGAGTGGGCTACCCAACTGCCTTCTCCTCACAAAACTGTGGCTCTGGGTATGTCGGCATCGTGGATTATGGCACAAGAGTCAACCTGAGTGAAACCTGGGATGTCTTCTGCTACAGGGAGAAAGGTAAGAAGGTCCTTTGCTGCATCTCTCTGTGCAAAAGGGAGCAGCAACCCAGACTGTGGCTCTTTTGGTCAATCACAAGCTGCCATATAATGCTGTGAGAGACTCAACCTCTTTTTAACTTTAAAGAGAAATCTATAATAATATAAATAATATATAAAAATATATAATAATCTATTTCCTGCAAGTTGTTTTTTAGGGCCACATAAAACCTTTTCAAACAGGGCATTTGCTATCTATGTTTGTACCTTCCAGAAGTGAACTGCACCTGCAAGCCAGGCTACATTGGGGATGGCTTCTCCTGCAGTGGGAACCTGCTCCAAGTGCTGATGTCCTTCCCAACGCTGACAAACTTCTTGTCGGTACGGCCAACAGCAGGCACGTGAGCAGAGCAAAGTAAGCTCTGCCACCAGGTTGTATCTCAACAATTGCTTTACTAGCACAGCAAATACAGACAGGTAACACCACCACGCTAGCAAAGCAAGGTGGAGTGGCCTAAATATGCACCATCAAAATCAGAACTTAATGTTTTTTTAATTACTTGCTCCAAAGAGGTTTCATGTTTCTAAAACTCATTTGGACACAAAATGCTGCTGCAGATTTAGCTTCAAATCTGGGTTGGAACTGGATGATCTTCAAGATCCTTCCAACCCAACCATTCTATGATACGATTCTACAAAATAAAATGTTTCTGCAGCTTTAGCTTAAAGGAGATTCTGTGCCCAACTGCTTCTGGGTTTGTAAGCATAATGTGTGCTGCTTTGTAACTTTACTGAACTGCTGCTGGAGAAAGGCAAAATGTTTAAAGAGTCCTTTTCGCACCACTACTCAGAAAGACATGATACGTGTAAATAGCCCCACAGACAAGAAGGACCAAATCCTGCAAGTCCGTTTAGGATGTGCCCATCAAATACTGGGTTTTGAATACAAACTTCTTTTGTAATGTCACTCCAGAGGTGCTTCTTGGCTAGTAACAGAAACCTTTGTTCTTATTTATATGGTCTCATCTTTTCAGCTCCTGCACGGGAGCACACAATTTCTCTTTAATAAAGTTGGATCTTGTTTCTGCCTAGGACATCATGGCTTACTCCAACACCTCTAGGAAGGGGAGAGAGTTCCTGCGGTACCTCACAGACCTGTCAGCACACGCCACTCTCTTTGCTCCAAATGATAATGGGCTAAGGGAAAATGAGGTCAGGGAGGTTTCTTTTTTCCATCTCGTTTTAGTAACACTGTTTAAACAGCCATTACGTGTTTCTGCATCCTGGTGAAATTCAAGCTTTTCAGGAAAAAAGCTTAGTATAACATGACTTCTGTGTAACCCCACATAGTGTAAACTGCTTCATAATTTGTCTTCCATGGTATTGAGTGTTTCAGTTGTTATAGAGACTCTTCCAGCAGGGATTATATTTACCCAGTTACAAAGGACTGCCTGAGATGCAGTCTGTCTGCCTTGTTAACATCAAGCCCAGTTATTTGAAGAAAGCAGTGTACAGCTTTGGTATTTTCTGCAAGTATTTTAAAGGCCTCTGTCCCAAGCTTCCTTTCTATGCTTACCTTCTTTTTCCTTTCTTCAATCAAACATGGTCTCAAACAATCCACATAGGTTATCACCTGGCTCACACCTTTCTGCTGTTTGAAATACCTCTGAGGCTGATTGCTTCAGATCATCATACATAACGAGTAAAGTCTTTTCTCCTACCAGAATCAAGGTACTGCCTGCTGCAGGGCCAGCAGAGGCACAAGATCTCACTGTTCTCACCCAAATTTCCCAACAGCCTCTCCCCTACATTGCACTTGCAAAGAGGGAAAAAGGTCACAGGCACTCAGCATGCAGGTAAATCCAGAAGATTAATGAGATCAGTTAACGTTCCTTGTATATTGCTCTCATTTGCAGACACTTTCCGGGCGGGATATTGAGTATCATTTATCTAACACCAGCATCATGTTTTATGAGGACTTGGCCAACGGAACCACTCTTCTAACTCGTCTAGGGGAAAAACTCCTTGTTACAAACACCAGGGGCCACAAACATCAGGCTCCCAACACTGAACAGGTAGCTCTTTAATAAACCTCCTGTCTTCATGCCTTTTCCCCCCTTATGGAAGGAAGTTGTTCAGGTGGCCAGCAGGAAACATAGGATGGGGATATGGGCATGATTCTCCCAACTTGGCAGGATTATGGGAAATGATAGTGTGATAGGAGGAAAGAGGAGAGCAATAGTTTATCATTAAAGAAAGGTGCTGGCATTTGTAACGTTTCTTGGTAGCTTTCTGGGAGGGTCAGGATATGCCAGCACAACATTGCTGAGAACAAAAGCAGACAAAACAGTAGGTTTTATTACTATTTTAGTGGGGTTTAAATGCAAAAGTTTATAACCTTCTTGCAAGTGGAAAGTATCCTTTGATGGTTTAGGGTAATGCCTCCTTTGAAAACAAACATAACTTCTCACTTTCTATTAAGAAACTACTCACTGCTCAAGCATTTCAAACTGACCTCTGGGATAGCAACCCTTTTAAAACATGGCTGGGACTCTGCTGTGAGCCATGTTGTATAGCTGAACATGACAATAAGAAACCCTGTGTCTGTGAGCTTGTAGTTAAAACGTGCCCTACAGAATGGGCTGGACTCAAGGGAAGTGCCCAACATGCTAACTGTGGGGAGGGATTTTCACACACACCACCAAGAAGGAAATAGTTGCTGCAGGAACAGGTGCACAAATGACCCATCTGTTTTGCCTTTGCTCTGTTCCTCCTTCCCCTTTCAGGAGAAGCCCCTTTGGCACAAGAATTACCATTTATGTTTCTAAAACCACCCTATACTGCAAGCCCAGTAATCACATTAATAAACTAGACCCTCATGAGAGATGGGTGCACCAGCACAAGGCTTACTTGTATCATTCATTAGCATGCCAGAAGCTCTTCTGGATCACTTTGATCTCACATGTGAGTTGGAGGCATTCTTAAGAAAATCCTCCTTTCTTCAGAAGCTGCCAAGGGGAGGCTCTGAGTCCATTAACAGAAATCTTGCTCCTGCTCTTCAAAGCTGTTTGAAGATGTGCAGCTTTTCTTCTTCCCTAAAGGGCCTGAACAAACCCAGCTGCAGTGGAGCTCAGTGGGGTGCCATGGTGCCCTTTCCACACATGCTCCAGGCAGCCAAGCACCCACCAGTCCCAGCACACCAGATTGGAGTCAGGGATCCTGGCAGGGCAGTGCAGGGCTGAGGGAGAAGGACATGGGGGTGATTCCCACATCGCTCTGCAGTGCCACCACTGCTGAGCCCCTTTGTCCCTGGGCACAGAAAGTGTCCATGTGCTCCAGCAGCAGGGTGCCACCATGAGGGTACTATCTCATGCCAGGGATAAGAGTGGGTTCTGCTCACTGAGGAGAAACCATTTTGCTAGGATGCAGTTTTAAAGCAGAGTTTGCAATGGTGCAGGTGCCCATGAACGCACCCTCCTGAAACACATATGCTGGAGAGACCCAAGACCAGCTCAAAGGAGAGTGTAGAGAAGTATTGGGGCAGCGATGACTGACCCCATTCCTCTCCCTTCCTAATAAGATGGGATCACCTTCCAGTAACTGCAGTGAGGTCTCAAGTTTTATTTCAGCTCCAAAGGGAGGAAGGTCAAAGCTCAGCTCTCACTGCTCTTTTTCCTGGCAGAGCGAGATCAGATATGTGGAAAGGAGCGCTATTGTTGAGTGGGATATACTCGCTTCCAATGGGATAATCCATGTCATTTCAGAGCCTTTAAAGGCTCCACCAGCACTAGTAAGTAGTGATATTTTTTAGGGGGTTACTGAGAGGTGGCTGTAGCTTGGATCATGCAAAATTCATTGCTGACATTCACATATTCCCACTTTTCCTCCTATATATACAGTTTTGACTTAAAAAGTTACTTCAAAAGAAAATCAGAAGTTCAGAACAAGGTGCCAGTGAAACCTTTTCAAAATGTTTCTGTCTGAACAAGTTCTTCCCATATTTACTTCATATAGATAAAATAAAAACTCCATTTTACAACGGAGGTTTCATAAAGCCCCATTTCAGTTCTTCCAAACAGCTTACAAGAAAAGCTTTTTACTCTTGGCTTTGTGTTCATTCTTATCCAGAACAAGGTGTTCTGAAAACAGGTATTTTTTGCCCGCAGGCTCCGTAACTTCAAAACCACAAATAAGGTGAAGCTGTAGTAGAGGCAATGGCCAGCACCCCAAAAAAATCTAGCTTGCAACTACTATCAAAAGACCACATTTACTTATCTAAGTGTACCTGTACCAGGAAACTCAAGCACGAGAGCTGTGAAGGACTAGGGCATATCTCAAGGGACACTGCACATGTTTAGGTGCTGGAAGGTGACCAGTGCCCACCCATAGCTCACTTACCCCCTCTCTCTTGCTTCCAGGCTCCTCTCCACGGCGCAGCTGGGACAGGGATATTCTTTGGCATCTGCGTAGTTACTGGGATTGTAGCTTTTATTGGGTATTTTTACCTAAGGTTCAGGAAGAGAGACACAGGCTTCCTTCACTCCAAGGTAAGTTGTAGACCAGAATGTGAAGCAGGGGGGAGCACTTCCCATGACCAACTACACCTCCCATACTCAGCCTCTGGTTTCTCTTGCATTTTATTAAGCTAGAAACATTCCCAATCACTTCCCCCTTGAACTGTTCAGACTAAGACCCAGATAAAGTGGGGAAGGCTCATCCTGGGCATGTGCCTACATTTGCTTACTGCTCCCTCAGACCTCTCCCTTCCAGGGTGCCCAGTGGGCTCTTGCTCCCACAGACACTTCCAACACCAAGGACTGGGCAAAAGCCGATTTAACTACACAGCATGAGAGCAGAAGCCTTTGCCTCACCAGAAAGCCCACCCTTTGGGAAGTAGGGAATTACAACCACTGAAAAGAGTACCTCTTCTCTTTCCAGTCCTCTATGGCATTGCTAATCATTTTACTGCTCTGGGGATTGAAATGTTTGATAGGAAAAAGCCAGATTCAGAAGACAAGCAAGTTTAAACAACTGCAGGATTGAAAAGTGCAAATTCTTATACTAATGCAGTCCTGTGCTTGCTTTCTCTTAACTAATTTTGCTAGCCTCATATAGAGTCATGATGATGCAAAACCAGCCAGCAAACACCAAGCTACTCAGAGATGAGGGATGACCATAAAGACCCAAATGTTACAATATGCACAAGAATCAATCCAAAAGAAAGTCTACCTAGAAGTAACCAGACACCCATTCCTATTCTAGGCAGCCTCTGCATGTAATGTGGATCATCTAGAAACAAAAGCCAGGGGCCAGGGGAAGCAACTGTGGTTTTATACAGTTGCAATGAAAGCCCTGAAGTACCTTTTACCCCAGGCACAATGTCAGGGCAACCGTTCCTCTCCCAGTCTTTGCCAAGGCTTAAGAACAATCAAGAAGAGGAAAAAAGATCCCAGTATTACGTGACTTGAGGTAATACTACAACCCAGCACAGAGTTCATGCCCCCAAGACACTGATTTAGGTGATAAAACCAATTCAGTCACAGCATTGCAACAGTTGGTAGTAAAGTTTAAGTGCCCCACTTAATGCACTGGAGAAGGATGGATTTTAAGCAGGTTTGTGTGCTTTTGTGTAGTCAAAAGATGACGCTGACATAACACCATTGGACAAGTCACAGCCTTCAAATATCACCAACCCCTCATATGAAAGTTCTTCTGCACCGACTCCACCAGAGCCTACTTATGACCTTTTCTCAGTAAGTGTTCATTTTGTTTTGAGATTGAGACACAGCTAAAATAATGGTAAGAGGGGATGATTTTATGAAAGGGAAATGTCTAGTTGGAAAATACAGAAAAATTAACTTGGGAAAACAACATTCCTGGCTTTTCTGTCTCACCACTGCTAGAAATCAGGTAACCTCACTTATGGCAAAAAGGAGGCTGTGATCTACAGCTGCATCTCAAGTCTACCTACAAAGAGAACTGGACTACACAGGATGGTAGTGACATGTCTATAGAAACTTGAAGAGAAGCAAGAAGTCTTCCCTTCTTGCTGCAAAGGCAGCTCAGTGCCATGCTAGCACTCCAAAGTATCTGAAACACAATGGGAAGGGGGCTGGGAAGCAAGGGAAAGAACAATAGAGGAAACCCACTGTATCCACATAGCTTCAATGGCCTAATTTAGCAGGACTCTCATGTACATGCAGAGTCCAAATCAAAATAAACCTTTTTGCACCCACTAAAAGCATCTGTTTGGTGCAAAAATGTCAGGTACAAAGTCTGCCATGTGTATGACCAAACTTGCCAAAAAAGTGACTTTCATAACACAAGGTTCAAGCCTGATTTTCCTTTTCTTCTATTTTATAGGATTTGGATGACCAGCAGCTTGTGATGAGTGGCCCTCATGATCAGAATTAGAGACTGAATTGGGCATTAGTCAGTTATAAAACACATTTCTATTTACACTTACTGTGAAAAACAGCACCTACTTGTTTCAGGGAATAAAATCTCATTACAAATTAAAACCCAAAAGAGCACAGCTTTGTTTAAGATGCATTCTGTAGAGTTCACATTTTACCAGTGTACAAGTGTTGGCTGTGTCTGAGTAATACCAACTGGGATTGCCAAATGCAAAACCTGAGCCACAGCTAACCCACCCTGAAGAAGATGCTTCCCTATGAAAAGTAGATGAGTTTCACCAGTCTATTTAACTGCTTTTATTCTTCTTCACAGACTTTAAAATGGCCTCAAACACAGGGAGCTGTTAAATAGGCAAATAGCCTAGGTTTGGTAGTTCTCCAACTCTATGCTTTCATTTGGCTCAGTTACAAGTGGCAAGTGTGAAACAGAACACATCTGAAACCTGTATTTTTAAGCAGAGGGGGGATTTTTTGCCAGTACACTTTTATGTAAGACTTGCAGCAGCAGGAAATGCAACCACCCTGTCTGCCCCACTTGCCTCCTCTAGTTTTTCTGTCCTTCCTCAGACTTGAACTGAATTTTGTTTACATCTCACCTGACATTATAAAAGGAATAAAAAGTAATCGTAGCAGCTTTAGCAAGAAATGCAGCTGATGTGAGAGCATTCAAGTAGTAATCGATTTATACTTGAGCCATTTGTTTGGAAAGCAGACAACGAAGATGAACATACCCCTGCCATGTTGTGTCCACATGAAGTTTTTCATGTCTCAGAGGAGCAGAAGCTACCTGCTTGCTCACATAACTGTATTTTTCCCAAGCACACTAACACTGCCTTTCAACCAATGCACACACGAACAGCTGCAGCTTTCACTGTACTGTTAGAAGTGAATCAAACTCATTTGATGTGCTGCCATTCTCTTCCCTCAAAACATTAATATCATAGCAAACTGTGAGAACACTACAAAAGCCACAGATCAGCAAGAAAAGAAAGGTTTTCCTTGCTGGCAGCAGTAGCATTCCCCTGTGATATGCTACCTGGTGTCTGCTGTACATGGGGGGCAGGAGGGAAGGTGTCCCTCCAGGAAAGCGCTAAGTTACCTCCAAAAGCAGCCCCATCAGAACAAGGTCTTCAGGTAAACCCAGGGTGTTGACACAGCTATCCAGCACAGCCAAAGGAATCTAACATGTATATATGCCTGGATGAAAGAGACAGACTCAGGTGATGTTCCCAAGTCCTTCCCTTGCCCACCATACATATGCCTGCTTGGTTTCACCTGTAACATATTAAAAAATTCACAACACAAACGCACACATATATATATTTAGGGTAGTTTTCCCCATAGAGTTTTGTCATGTTCTTTCCTTCTCCCCAGTCATCCAAAAACATTAAGGCAAGGCTTGTAAGGATCATAAGATAAAGTCCAAGCATTTATTTTTGTAATAATCATTAAATATTTTTAATCACAAAAAAAAAAAGTTCCACAGTTCATTAAGCTCTTCTTTTACTGATAGACTATTCTCCTCCATGTTTTTTATAGACTAGAATAAAGATTTCTTCTTGCTTTGGTGTTCAAATGAACTATTCCCCCAAAATGAAGATAAACATGTTCAAAAACCTCTTTGAAGTCAGTAACATAACAAGATTAAAATAAGTAATGCAGAAAGTGACAAAGTGAAATCATTACAAAAATGAAAGACATTTTCAAAAGTTAAAGAGCATTCTAGCACTGAGAAAATACATAATACACTTTAAAATTCTCAGTTGAATTCGTATTATCTATAGTTGGGTTGCTTTAAAGGAACGTAACCCTCCCATAATCTTTTTCCTTTTCATGCAGTGTTGTTTATTTCAAGAAGTCATGCAATATAAACAAGATTTTACTTCAGCTGGCTGTTGTAACATAGCTTTGTACAGAAGGCTGATTTGTAAGCTAAGAGAAAGGAAGGAGGAGAGCAGAAAATCATCTTATAGAATCATGGAACAGTTAGGTTTGGAAAGGCCCTTAAGAAAATCTATTTCCAACCCCCCTGCCATGTGTTACGTGGATAACCTCATCCAACCCAATTAAACTGTTCCTGCTTAACACAGGAAAAGCAGGCAAAATGACTCCCAGCCAGCTTTAAAAGAGTAATCACAGAGCTATAACCAAAAAAAAATTATTATCAAATGCAGTAATGCAGAACCGATTAACAGAAGATTATGATTTGCTGGTAGTAAGATGGAGAACGTACAGTGGTTTGGGGTTGTGTTTGGGTTTTTACACAGTGCATTGAAATCTCTGGAGCCTGAGAGGTGCAATACACATGTAACACCAAGTTCAGTTCTAGCTGAGCATCAGGATAAAGAACTGAAGGCAAATCGGGGGTGTTTCCATCCCCACATTTCATTATCAAGTTATGCTAACTATTTCTTGCATAGCCCCACCAACAAGTGGCCTGATAAAGCCAAACTAACTTCCTGAAAAACTTTATCTTCTTCCAGCAAAACAGCAGGACCATCAGATGAACTTACTCATTTTGAGTTTATTTGTCTGTTCAAATACACACACTTCAGGGGTGTCACACATCAAGTCTGAAGCAGGAGCGCAAGGAAACCAGGAACATAAAACAACTTCTGAGGACTTCAGACTGATTTCAAGAATACAGGAAAACTACTTATGAAGTTGTGCAGGCTAGATTAGAATACATTCATTACTTTGCAAATGTGCTTTCAAAAATACAGGAGGTACTGCATAAGAAATTCCTCACAGGTACCTGCACATGACACAGAGAGGTTAAAAAGAAAATAAAACAAACAAGAAAACTTTTGGTCACCAAAAGTTTGTTTACCTGACAATCATGGTAGGAAGCAAATGATATCCCAAAAGGAAGCAAAGAATACCAAATGCTATATATTTTAAGTATATGTTTTTAAAAACAGAGCCTTTAGTACCTACAGTTTGAAAAAATATTAATCATATTCTGCCTTCTAAAATGGCTGGGGTGGGAAGCACCAGTTAAAGAAAAAGAACACAAAATCCTTTGGACGCAGAGGAAGAAAAGCATCCTCATTTAAAAACAACTAGGTAGCAGTTCCATAAAGTGCCTGTTTGAGGAAACACATCAACAGATGTTTTCCTTGTGCAAAATAGACATTTTTCAGCTCAAATCTTTGGAACATATATTGTACCCAGAGTTTGTGCTCACACATTACCTGCAACTTCAGTAATTCAATAAAAGCTGCACCATCAAAATTATTTTGCTTGATGCAAACTGTCCACCACCCTCAATTCAGCTTTTAGGGTTTGAGCCAAAAAAAGGGCACCAGAAAGCTCTGGGTTTCATTCTCTCATTTCTTATTTTGTCTTTTAACTCATTTGCTCATTGTGCGTGCTTACTTTTGACTGTAAAAGTCCATTAATGAAGGCTATATGAAATACATTCTCTCTTAGGGAACAGCAAAACCACATTGCATATCGCTGTAAGACACTTAAAACTTTAAAAAGCAGCATTTAAGTTCAATCTTAAGCCTGACAGAGATCTGTCTCTGCTATGAAATGCAAGACGTCAGACCTCTCGAAATGCCTTTAGTATCAGAGAGTGAATATTTAAAGTCTTTTCAAATTAAAAAAATAAAAGTTAATAAAAGGAAGCTGAAGCAGTCCAAGTTACTGTCACTTTCAGTTTTAGGCTGAGGTCCACCTACAGCCAAGAACGGCCATTACAAGAACAGAAACTGCACAGACAGGAGAAAAAAGCCCCTCAGCCTGAGCAGCCAGTACTGTAACCACTGCAGTGCGGCAGAGCCACACCACCACAGTGGTTAGTTCAGTTACAGGTAAAGCTCTAGCTATGGCAGCATGGAAAGTTAAAATGCACACATCATCCCTTCTCAGTCTCACCGTAAACTGGCTATTAACTGTGTATCACTGAATTACTAATACTGCATTTAAGCTTTTCAATGCCAAGCTCCATTACAGGCTGCAGCTGGAGTGCTGAATAGGGCCAGAACAGAGAGTACAGGTATTTGTAAACCACAAGGCTTCAGATCGAAATTTCCAATGAACAAACAAAATCAACCACCCCAGATTACCACCAGTCCTTCCCCTCAAATGTGCCCTCCCTCCCAGCCCACTACAGTTTTGGCAGTCCATCATATCTTCTGTATGTAACATGAATTTATAGATCTCCAAGCAAAAGAGGAGAAAACAGGTACTACGCTTATGAGAACAAGCATGAATTACCTCTAGATCAAGATAATGCATGTAAGTGACTTAAATAAAATACATGTACATTCAAAAAAATTGTATGTATTTTCCCATTTTAATTTAAAGACAAGCTGCTGAACATTTATTTGATCTGAACTGTCTCTGGTAGGAAAGGTATTCTGAATGTACCAGTGTACAGCTGGTCTGACCAGCCAGGAAGTTCATGCTGCAATGGAGTCCTTCTTGGATAAAACGTGTAATCAGGCTCATAGTTCAAGAGACAACTCAGTGATGCCATGTAGATATCTGCAAATCTAGAGAGACGTCTTAGGAAATACGTTGGATTCTCATCAGTTCTGAATAAGCTTCCAAACTGTGCATTGAAGAAATTCCTGTTCATCTCCCTGTCACAAAAAAAACAACACCCAAAAGAATGAAGATACCTGCACACATCTCCTTACCAGTTAGCATCCAGAACCTGAAACAAGCAGTTCCTGTTATCTGTTCTCTGCATTATTCTCTTGCCATTGCACTCCAGCACACTTAAATTCAATGTAATTTTTGCACCTCTTGCATATATGTAGCCTATATCTAGCAATCACAACAGTGAACGGAAGAGCTTCACTCTTTGCTCACTAAAACCAGTGATAAGTTGCTTCTGACTTCAGAAACACAGTGTCGCAAGCTTTCTTTATCCCAGCGATAATGAAAGACAACTTTTGCCTTCATCTAAATCCTAATGGCATCCATTTGTCCCAAAGAGAAGACTTCAAAAAAAAAAAAAAAAAAAAAAAATGGCAAAGGTTTGGCTTAATGTACACAAAAAGCTCAAGCACATCTTGGAATTAACTTCTGTTATTAGTCACTGCCAACTGTAATTCCCATTTCATTTACTTCCACATTTCTGGAGAAGGCTGCTGGTAGTACGGCTGCTGGCCTTGACAGCTATTCACTTCACACACTCTGCATTTAGGAATTACTCCTTCACAACAGTAGACTTTTAGGAGTTTTAGCCCTATTACCTATGTTTGTGATGAGTCCACTGCTATCTCTAGTGCAGAGCCCAGTTTCTGCATACTCTAATATGTATTGTATGTAATCTGAAGAAATCATCTAAAAAAACTGAAGCGACACAAGTCTTGATACAGAAATGCACATTTATATCATGCAGAAGTAAAGCTGAGTAATCAGTAGCAACAGGGGCAGATTAATACAGGACAGGAGAAAGAAAAGTATTTGATATGATGTTACCCTTTCATTCAGAAAACTAATGCCTGTTCCAAAGAAGGGGAACATGGAAAAGTGGTTCACATGCACAAAGGGTCAGAAGGGAGAAAAGCTACACAAGAAACAGGCAGGATATTGCTTTACACAGACTATTTTAGAAGGTCTATAACTACCAGATAATATAAAATCAGTGATGGAGAAAAATTATGAGGAGACATTTGGAGGACATCACATAGAACACCTGGCTACCACGAAGCATATTACAAATTCTTCGTCTCTAGCATCTTACCTCATTTCCTTTCTTTCCTTCTTCCATTCTTCTAAAATCATTTGTGAATCAGGATCACGGTGAACCTGGAATGTAAAGTATGGGTAACAAGTAACTAAGGATGCCCTCATAAATGAGGCTTTCCATTACTAAACCTTTATCAGCTAACAGAACAAGATCAATGCTTCAGAGATCAGTACACAGAAGTTATCCACATGCATTTTAAACAATGAAAGCAGGAATAAATCAAGGCTGACCAGTGCAGGAAGGAGACAAGATTTTGACAAAATTCTCATTAAACTAGCCACACAAATAATTGCATTTATTTATCTACAGTCAAACTGGTGAACTTCAATGAGACAGAAAGCACTTGCAACGTCAATGTCTAGCATTTAGAAACTTGGCTGTATCCCTTCTGCTACACAGAGCCGATTATACACACAGAGAACAAACCTGCATGTGTTCCAGTAATCCTGTCAAGGTTTGAAGCCAGGTCATGGTTTGAATGTACTTCTCTGTGTTCATGATTTTAATCTCTGATCGTAACTCTGGAATAATCGCACCAGTGCGCCAGCCATGCTTCAGGGTCAAATCCTATTTACCAAGAATTACAAAATACAAGTATTAGTCTTAAAAAGAAATACACAATAAAAAAAAAATAATAATTTTACCATTGTTTACCCTAAAGGGGCACTAATTTAACTGCTTCTTATCTATAAGCAGAAATATTAAACAGTGGGACTTAACTGTGCCAATAGAAAACAGAATTTAATTTCAGAGTAAGCTTCAAAAGCCACAGTTTTAAAGAGAGGCAGAAAACATATGAGCACTTGTGAACAAACACTAATTCATTAGGTTTAGAACAAACAGTAGGAAATTCCTCTTTCTTGTAGATAAAACCTCTACTGCTGTCAGAATCATCTGGAGGAAATTGGGCGTTGGGTTTGCGGTATTTACACAAATACTCGTGTGACAGAAGGGTCCTATCGGGACCTATCAGGTATTCAAGCTCCACCTGACAAATATAGGACAAGGCAGCTGTCACCTGTGCTCTTTCCTCCATTGTACCAGAGAAGGAGAGAGCTGCATCCTCCTTCGTTTGGCTCACAGCCTTCTCAACCACCTAAAACTAGTCTTCTTTTTAAAAGCAGACTGGAACAAAAACATTAACATCTGCTGCTGCTGCAACTTGTTACTGCAGCAACTTGTTACTGCAGCTTGGCAGTGCTAAGTCACATCCAGGCATTCATATACCATCAATTACAAAGGAGTTAAGTGGTGGTTGCTTATTCTAAGGTAACAGTTAACAATATACTTGCTGATTAGGTAGTGAGAAAATGCCTGCATAGTGAGGCTACAAACCACAATATCCCAGAAAGAAAGCTTATGATTAGTGACAGGAAGATTGCCTCCTGCATTGAAAACAGAAGTTCATTCAGCTCATATTACGCTTGGTAGTCAATGTCATCCAAATCAGCCATATCCTGTATATTTGGATATCTGTGTTTACTCTCCATTACATCTGACACAATCAGTATCTGGATCAGGAATACAAACTCACACATTCCTAAGCACAGTTTGGAATAAATTAAATGCTACAACTCAGGTGGAAAATATGGTCAGCACCAGTTTTCTTCACTGCAAGAAAAGCAATATGGCTTAACTACAAACATAAATGTTGGTGTACTTAGACATCTCAAAGTGTGTTATATTGAATAACTGGGAGGAAGAGGGGAAAGCTAACACTTGTCTTTTATCCTGTTTTCTGAAAGTAAACTACTTACTGCCAAGTCACTGTAAATGTGATCACCAAAGTAGAGAACCTTAGAGCCCCTCCAACCAGTAAGCTTCAGAAATTCATACAAGTTACCCTGCAGAAACAATGACACAAGCATTGCAGACGCATACCAGTTGCACCTTCACAGGCTAAAAAGAAAATTCAGTACACCCCTAAAAATATTTTCATATCAAGAATCTTATCCTCACTTTATTATGAATTCCAAATTTTACGAGCACTTTCACTAATACTTCAAGAGGCAAGGCAACCGCAGATATACAATACCAATGATAAATTTGTACTACTTCAATTATCAAAATAACTCTATTAACAAGCGTATCTATTTTTTAGAAGCATTTTTAGCTAAAGAAGCTTGGGATTCTAGGAAATAGGTATTAAATTTTAATTGAAAAGAGTTTATTGAAAGCATACCTGTTTGTAAATCTGACCTTTCTGCAGCTTGTGAATTCTGTCCCAGAGCAATACTCCCCTTTCATTCACCTTCCGAAATGGTCTAGAATAGAATTATATGCAATCGTTACGTTGCTGTAGAAATTCTGCCACTTTTTAAAGGGGATTAAATTTTTTAAATAAAAAAAATATTAATTTTTCAAAAGGAAAACCTGATCTTTAGCATCAACGATTTTGTAATAGAGAAAAAAAGCAAAGCTTAAAAACTTCCACTTTACCCAGTGAAATGCAGTGTATCTATCCAGTCTACCTATGACTTTCATAGTGGAGTTTGAGAACAGCTGTTGAAAACTAAGGCAGGTATCCCAGACAGATGAGAATAAACAGTGTGAATGATCTGCCATTAAGGAGAGAACACCAAAAACTTTTGCCCAAGGCTTCATTCTGTACAACTGAGAAACTAAAGGGGTCAGAGGACCGGGGACAAGATGTACAGCAAAACTCTTTTTAAAATTAAATGAGAAACAAAAAAGAAGAAAAATAAATTGGGGGGGGGTGGGGGTGGGAAAGACAGAAAATTCCACCTCCCTCTGTCTTGCTTTCAAATCACAAGTACACATACAGGAATGGGTCTTTTTCAGGTGTAGGACTAGTGCATATGCATTACCAATGCGTTTACCTAGTTAAGCAACTAGTCCAAATACTCCAGTCTGTCAGCTAGTCTGCCCTTTAAATATTATGTGTGACTAAAAAAAAAAGCCAGAAGCAATGAAAGTCATTTCCAGATAAGGGTCAATTCTGAAAGGCACCAAAAATTATCAGGTTTACTAAGAAAAGAATATGCTTCACCAACTTACAAGCTAAGATGCTAGAAACTGCTTCTGTGGCACTAACTTAGTCCAGAAGGCCTGTAATAGCTGCTAGAACTTTCTCAGCAAATATTTGGACTTCAGAATTGGGTGTTGCTGCATTCTGTAATGACTTTAAACAGGACTTCAACAAATATGATTTCATTTTACACTGTATCCAAATTGAAGTATTTTGTAACATGCTCCATAGCCTTATATGGAATAAACTACTTGAATAATTTTTAATGACTGAATACCAACCTTCGCTTATCATTGAAAAAGTTTGGCTTATCAGCTTGTACAATGACCACATCAAAGAGATCCCTCCAATCCTTTCCAACTATGAACTTCATGCCTTTGTCCCTAAAAAGTACAAAGGGATATTAACAGTGAAGCATAACAGAAGTGCAATTATCTGTGCAATACAATGAGTTACACTCAAGAACCTTATCCTCCCCAGCCCTTAGAAACGTATACAGCAAACAACTGTTCACTTACACAAAGCTGCTGGGACTGTTTGTGATGAGAAACATCTTCTTGCCATGATCAGCCAGCTTTGCTAACACTGCACGAGTTTGTTCAGCATAGCAGATGTATTTCTCTGTGAGGATTGAGGGAAATACAGTATTAATTGAAAAAGTTTTTCCACAAGAATTTTCTCTGCAGTCACCCAAAGTTTCAGAACGATGAGGTTACACTTAACAAAGGCACTTTAAACAAGTCAAATAACTCTTTCAAGCTTTAAAATTTAGAACTTATAATCTTAAATAAGGAAGCCAGAAATATAATTTTACTACCAGTGAAAAAAAGGTTTGATAGATGATCTCACTAGTACTTACCAATATCTGCTTCAATTGCTCTGTACATTATTCCTTTGATGTGGACATCCCTGATTGAATCCTGTCAGGAAAGCAACAGATCACCACTGAATTGAGAAATGTTTTCAAGTATAAAACCCAGTGCTCACTGCATAGCAGTAGTACTTTCTTTGTAAAACAATTGGTTTCTCTGAATTACACTTTCAACTTCACAGAAATGCCATGTGATTCTCATGATATATACATCACCACCAGACAAAGAGTAAGCCTGTCCTCCAGGAAACTAACCTCACAGTTTTGGAAAGTATGAAACCGTATAGTACAGGGGCTGTTTTACACAACTATGAAAGGGTGCTCATAAGGGTGAAGTGGGGTGAAAGCCCTTTGCAGAAGCAGAGTTGTCACAGATTTCCAATGACCTTCGGAGCAGAACACGTTCCTTTCCTCTTGCAAAAAACCCAAAAGCCGTAGGTCAGATTTTAATTATGATCACTCACAAATGCCCTGCTTATTTGAAAAATAAATTTATGAACAGATGAAAGAAGCTAAATGCTTAAGCAGAGTACTCATAAGGCACTCTGAACATTTGGCAGCTCTCCTGAATCAGCTCTGTACCAGCTTTGTTTAGGACAGTGCTACTGCCATTTTGGTACTTAGGAGGCATGTCCTAAAAATCCTAAAAAAAATGCCACTATAGGGCTTACAAAATGTTGGCAATGCTGAGCAGTACAGAAGTTTCTACCAACAGCTCAGCAGAAACCACAAGAGCTAGCCTTCCGACTCTATGTAACCACAGCCACAAGGGAAAATTACTCTGGAGGTCAAAAGTTTCCTGTATGGAAACCCTGTGCAGGTAAATACCATCAATTTGAGCATAACCTCCTGTTCTTAAACAACTACAACACAAAATTATCTCCTCTGCAGGATATATCCTGAGAAATCAAGGGGGTCAAATTACTCTAGTCATTATTACTATATTTTTTTGGAGGAGGAAAACACACAAAATAGATATGCCAGAAGCAAGAGACAGCAAATGATCATATACTAGTGAAGATACAGAAGCAGTACAACCAAAAGCTCTGAACTGGAATTCCCTATAGCCTCTTACAATTCCTCCTAGTGAGAAAAGTATGCATTTAATAACAATCAAAAGAAGCTTTATTGACATACAAAAGCTTCTTCACTTTCCCCCATCCACCCCTCAAGCCTATAAAAAGAGCAACATAGGATTTAAAACAGATTTCAAATTATTCTGTTTCTTTTCCAAGGTCTACCTTCATTTTACTTCTGTTTTCATGGTTGCATAGCAATAATTACTCTATAAAACACATAAAGTTGAGGTATTTCACTGGAGCAGACACAACACTTTAAAGCTTCCTGAAGAGCTCAGGGAGAAGATGCACAAATGCAGAGGTTTACCTAAATCTCCAAAGCTAGTACCTTGACATCTTTGTACAGATGAACAGGCTCATAGTCTATGTTGTTTTTCAGAAAGTATTCATTCACACAAGAAAGGAGTGTCATTTCTGGCAAGGAAAATATATCCATGAATTGCTTCATTGTATTTCCTTGTGAGCTCTATAGGGGTGGGAAGAAAACATAAGAAAACACAGGTGTTTCTCAGATTAGAACACTTCCATTCATTCAGTAGAACCACTTGAGCTTAACTGCAGATACTAAGCTTTTGCCATAACTGTTCTCACTGCTTTAGATGCTTTTTGAACTAACAGATATTTTTTATAAAATAACTGCAACAAAAGTGTTTTCTTTATTTGAAGCATTAATCATGATGCATTACCCTTAAGAGCAATATTTTAATTCATAAACATATAAAAGACAGTGCTTAGCTAAAAGTCAAGAGAAGGACTTTGAGACCTTCACTGCAAGTCTGCATTCCTAAAAATAAGAGGCACTGGGTATTGTGATGGGGTGGAGGTTTTGTTATCTTCTTTTTAATGAAGGGAATACTGATTGGAACTACAAAGCAATTTACATCCTTGAAAAGAGGTGATAAAAACTTGCAAGAATCTACAATAATGAGGCAACAAAAGAAAACATTTCTAGTCTGCAAAAAGCTGTAAGTATAGTTGTTTCACAAAAGCAGAACATCATACAAGAGCAAATACAAACCAAATACTTCCCAAGAAAAGGAAAGGTAAAGCAACCTGCCCAAGAAAGCACACTGGTCAAGATAACAGAAACAATGGTTGAGGTTGCAAGAGACCTCTGGAGGCCATATTGTTCAACCTCCCTTCTCAAACAGGACCACCTAGAGCCAATTGCTCAGAACCTTGTCCAGATGGCTTCTGAATCTCCAAGGATGGAGACTCCACAACCTTCCTGGGCAACCTTTGCCAGTGCTCAGTCACTCTCACAGTAAAGGAAGTGTTTCCTGATGTTCAGAGGAAACCTCCTGTGTTTCAGTTTGTGCCCACGACCTCTTGTCCTGTCACTATCAAAGAAAGCATAGACCTGCAGAGACCAAGGCACCCCATAGGGAATGCCAAGGCAATATTCAGAACTGCTGCAGAGACCAGATTTGGGAATTCTAAGTTCAGCTCCTTAAAAATAAGAACAAGTGCGAGAACAAAATGCTCCATGGCACAAAGCGCCTTCTGCGTCAACATGGAATTAACATCCATAAGTAAAAGGGGTAAAATAAACTTGTTTTTACTGAAAAGACAGCACTGTTCTTCATTTGGGAAAGAGAAAGGAACCTACCAGCAAAATGATCAACTTTCCTTACAGAGCCAGATCCTAAAACTTAAAAGCTTTATCTTCTATCATTCATCTTCTGTGAAATCCTCTTAAGGTCAACTCTGCCAACTTCTATGCAAGGGATGCCTCCACATATTTACTTGCTGCTACATCAACTAAGTCATTAGACCACTGGGAAGAAGTACATAACCAGGGTAAGTTACCACATAGGGTTCATTTCCCAGCCTTAATCAGATTTGCGGTGCAAATCACTTGATTTTGTTATGTTCCACTTCTCTGCCCGTATGACTGGGCAAGGGAACAGGGAAAGAAGAAACTAGAGCAAGCAGGAGAAAGAAAATGCATTTGTCATTTTAGAGGGCAAACTTCACATCTAGCACTGTAAGTTAACCATGTACTGAGAAAATATAACTGCTGCTAAGAACAAGAACAAAAGGCAATCACCACTGGCCCTCCCCTCCCAAAATAAAATATTTTTTAAAGAGCAGTTTGTGGTTTTACCTTTCCATAAAAGTCACTCATTTGTTCTAAAGGGACATGGGAACCATCATACATTGCAATGACTTCTTCATCTGGGACAACACTGAGGCCTCTGGAAAATAACACTTAGTTTAGTTTAAAAGTCAGATTAACACCTTGAAGTAACTACCAAATGAAAGTCTGACAGCTTAACAGATCAGGAGCTTACTAAAATACTAACAACATCATAGGAACACTTTAGTCTGTATGTTCAAACAACATCTTTCCTTACAGAGCAAGTAACTTTTTAAGAGGCTGATGCACACAGAATGCATTCCCATTTTAAGTCCTTTTTATTTTCTTACAGGAAAAGAGCTAATTTGTCTCCATTGAAACTATGCCTTAAGGGTTTGTAAGTACTAGCTAAAGCTTCCAGCTTCTTAACACAGTAATTCTTCACTCTGCCTTTGTTTCATACAGCACTGATAATGTTTAAATCAGGTTCCTCTGCAGCATGACCTTGAAGACTCAAGGGAAAGAAAAACATACACAACCTTTAACAAAATAAAAGACTTTTTTCTGAAGTGTAGCAACAGTTCAGTTTCCCAAAATTTAAGATTACTTGAAGAATTGTTCACAATCACAGCCTGTTCACAGTCAGTACACTTCATCTGTACAACTACAGAGTTCAACTGACAGCATCAACAGATGTACTAGGAGCTGTTCACCTACAGCAGCACTCCCACTACTGCTCGTAGAGATGTACATTGTCAGAGGGATAGCAGAACTACTTACACCTCTCAGTGCAAAAGAAGCTGTATGCTTGTTCAAGTCCTACTACCTTCTGCTATACAAGCGACCTACACACTTAGAGAACACACAGTTAAAACTAAGAACTACAGATATACAGCAACTGACAACAAAGCTCTATGTTGGCATAGAAGAGAAAGGTAAGATTAATTTAAACAACGGCAAGACTGCTGACAAACTCACCACCCATTCGTCTTCCAGTCATACCAACATCCTTCCCAACAACATCTCTCAAAGCCTTAAGCCCTTTTTTTGCTCCCCCCACCTCCATACAGGTGGTTGGAGAAGCAGCATGTAAACGTCATGATAACTTTCTGATCAAGAGCTCCAGGCACCATCAACACATGCCATCCTTTTGTCCCTTCTATCAACAGTTCTTCTGTTATTCTCATAGAATCAACTATGATTTAAAGGAAAAGACCTTTAAGATCATGAAGACCAACCATTACCGCCGGGCAGTCACCCCACATTTAATGATGACTGCCAAGACACCACTAAACCATGTCACTAAGGGTCTCATAGAATCATAGAACAGTTAGGGTTGGAAAGGACCTTAAGATCATCCAGTTCCAACCCCCCTGCCATAAGGAGGGACACCTCACACTAAACCATGCCATCCAAGGCTTCATCTAACCTGGCCTTGAACACTGCCAGGGATGAAGCACTCACAACCTCCATGGGCAACCCATTCCAGCATTTCACCACCCTAACAGGAAAGAATCTCTTCCTTATATCCAATCTAAACCTCCACTGTTTAAGTTTGAACCCATTACCCCTTGTCCTGTCACTACAGTCCCTAATGAAGAGTCCCTCCCCAGCATCCCTATAGGCCCCCTTCAGATACTGCAAGGCTGCTATGAGGTCTCCACGCAGCCTTCTCTTCTCCAGACTGAACAGCCCCAACTTTCCCAGCCTGTCTTCATATGGGAGATGCTCCAGTTCCCTGATCATCCTCATGGTCCTCCTCTGGACTTGCTCCAACAGCTCCATGCCCTTTTTATGTTGAGGACACCAGAACTGCACACAATACTCCAAGCAAGGTCTCACCAGAGAAGAGTAGAGGGGCAGGAGCACCTCCTTTGACCTCATCTACATGGTTTTTGAACACTTCCAGGGATGGCAATTCCACCACTTCCCAAATTTAATTCCCCCACAATGAGAGAGAAGAAGAAAGGTGGCAAGCGCCCTGGCAGCCCCTCCACCAAACACACATACATACACGTTTCCATTCATTACAATCTTAATATTTCTGCTACATACCTCTACAGATAAATGTAGCTCTGATTACTTTACCTAGCCTTTAACCTAGCAAACTAGCATTGTTCACAGTGAAAAACGTAATAATGTGACAGGCTTTTTAAATGAATCTTACAATCGGTGACCTTCACACTGAGTTCTCTGGTTCCCTCCTAGGCCTGAATAAATCATTCCTTTGAAAACCACAGGAACGGGTTCTGTTAGTTGCAACATACAGTAATTACTCTACACCAGCATATATAAATGGTATAACGTTTCACTCAGACTCCAATGATACATACAGAACACATTCTTTTGCAGCCTTAGCTAGCTACTATGTTGATATTATGAGCCTAGTGCTGGACCATGCCATCTTTTTTCCTCTTTCATTTTCCTTACCTTCTTCTCCTCTCTCAAAGTGCATCTCAGACTAACCCATGAAGAACAGATCAATGACTATGGCTGAATCGTCTACCTACCTGCCTCACTAGCAGATGAAAAGAGGTAATGAGCATGTTATCATTTCACATTACCATATACAGTCCCTATAGTAAATCACTGTGAGGTTGCATTACCTTTTGGCCCTAGAAGAAAACTTTTTTTGTGCAATGGTATCAAGAAAGATGCTTAGGCTGCTTGTTTACTTGAAAATCTGGTACCAAGTGTAGCATTCACATCAGTCAAACATGTACTGCTTCATTACAGCAAACTGAGCAATACTAAAAACTCTCCTGTCAAAGATCACATACAGTGTATCTGTATTATGTAACAAAGCACAGCACAGAGATTTCCTATTTAAATTCAGTTCAGTAACCTCAAAAATATCAGGCTGTGCGAACACAAAGCAGTTGTGCTCCATTCTGCAAGTATAATGTAGTTGATGTGTCCAAACTTAAAAGCTCTGTGCAAACACAAAAAAAGACCTCTCAAGTATCAGTACAACCACACCAAAGTCATGCTAACACCAGCCTACGACCATTATTTACATAGAAACCAACAGCAGAGAAGTCATCAGTGTATTTTTAGATGTCTTTCAGCACAATTTAACAGCCGGAAACAAAGTGAGTCAGCACTATGTGACCAACCAGCTTGCCAACTTCCCCAGCTTTGAACCAGGATGTCACCTGTACTGTATCAATCAGTAACCTTGTGCATATATCTGCATGTAGCCCCAAGGTGCAAAGAAACCCCCTTACTACTAATGCTGTTAATTCATGTCTGTGCTTGTCAGGACACTGTTCCCAATGCGAATCTAAGATGCACATTAATAAATGCAACTAAGAGGTTCAAAAAATAACAGATACATCTTTATTATAAACAGGAAGTAATTTTACTCACCTATAAACTGTTCCCAGCTGAATATAATGAAAAGCATCAATCTTCATTAATAATGCCTTGCAGGGAAGAAAAACAAAAATCAGTTTTTAATCACATCAACTGTTCACCATGAAATTATATAAATCAAAGCAATTTTATCTATAACCTGTCTCAGTAACGCCTGAGCACATTTCCTTCAACTTCCTTTATAGTTTCTAAAATACTTTCATTGATGGCTTTTACCCGGGCTTGGAAAATCACCAAGGAAACATTGTCCAGTGACCCAAGCTAAGTCATGAAGAAATACCTTTCCTACTATGAGGTGCCTGCTCTAGGTTTATTGTGTTGCACTCTAAGTTACCTTCTGCCACTAAAAAAAAGCACCCAAAACTTTTTCTACTTTAAAGAAAAATATGAAACAAAATCCTTGCATGTCAATGCAGAGTGAAAAGTCAGAAAACTTACAAGCCCTATTTATTTTCTTTGCTCAGGTCCTCAGCACTAGATAATTCGTCACAAAATTATTTATACATACCCGGTGCACATCATAATGAAGTCCTCTGATTGCAAAATTGGGATCATAATCATATTTTCTTATTTCGGCAGGGTACTAAGAAAAGAGAGCAATGATTTGATTTTTAAATCCATAACACCAACAACTGAAAATCTTTTTCTATGGAATTTTAAAGCCTACGTTTTCTACGTTTTGCATTTTCACTAGTCATCAAGGGGCTTTTTGATAGGTTGGTGAGATCTGGAGGAATCGATGTTCAGTGTGAGACAAGTCAAACTTATTTTTCCACAATGCAAGGTCATTGTTCTAAGTCTAAGTCAAGCACCATACCTAAAGCTGATATCCACATACTCTCCAGAGATCACTTCTGAGCATTAGCCTTTTGTTCAACAGGTTAATATATACACCTTTGAAAGCAAACTTCATTTTCTTAAATTCCTAAAATTTGATGCTGAGTTATCTTGCATTGTGAAGTCTCCCCAAGACACAGACTATATGAACAGAGTTTCCAATTCAACCTTCTAGCTAGAAACCCAAGAATATGCCATAATTTACAGAGATAACTGAACTTCACCACTCATTTCTACTGAAAGAAAAAGCAATAGATCATCAATATTAACAGGAAGAAAAAAAAACACCATTTTTGTCATTGTCAAGAAATAAAAGCAGCACAATGACATGTTCTGACTCCCTCACTGCAAATCATACTCCTGATCTTAGACTGTCAAGTTTGAAATTTAGCCCCTAGAGGTGTGCATAAAGATACAAAGCACCACAAATAAACACAGGTGGGGAGGAAGGAAGAATTCACAACAGCTGATGTCACCTGGAGAAGCCATGCTTCCCCACAGGGATCTTCCCAAGGTGTAGTGTGTCACAAAGATCAGATCCTGAAAGCAAATCAGGCATCAAACACCATCAGGGTGAGTCACATCAGGAGACCACCACAGTGACCTAACTATATTTACCCTGAACAGCATTTGTAAGACTGCCTAGAGAGGCACGTGAATTGAATGACTTCATAGGAAGCCCATACCACCTATTAGAGAGTTTTCTAACATTCTTCAATACAAGCCCATTGTAATTTTGTCCCATTTTAAACACAGCTTAGTCATGAAAAGAAATATGTTAGGCATGTGCCTTGGGCTAAGGGGTTTGTTCATTTGTTTTTAAAAGGTAAAATGCTTCAGTCATTTCTGACAAGGCTTGAGAAATCTATCATTTCGTTGATTAACCAAGTGAAAGGCAATTCTTGATTTCCCTCCCGCAGGCACAGCCACCTTAGAACTTGACAAATGAATCTCAGGCACATTCTCCACCTTCTCTACAACTGTCTCCATACATACAGGGCTAATTTACAAGCCTTTGGTGAAAAAAGTAGATTATACAGCTTCAACAGAGGCTCTAGCTACTTTTACAAAAAAAAAAAAAGAATAATAAATCTCATTTTCTCCACAAAGTTTTTATCTGTGCTGAAGAGGACCTGCTCTGCAACTGCTGTAGATCGTGCTCATACCAAACACAAGCACCTAGACTTAAAGAAAATACCCTAACTTCTGAACTATCATCCCCACTATAACTTCTAGAAAACATTGGGAAAGCTACTGATTGAATGAAGAACAGCATCAAAAGCTTACAGACAGGTTGGGAAGATTTGTAGATTTGGCCAGGGAACATGAAGCAGAAGAGACAAGGGAAAACATCAGAGGATACAGAAAGTGATCAATCGCAAATAAGGAAATCTATTTCTGACTCTTTCAAATTTCTGCATACTTGACTTTTCTACATTACTCTGCCAGTACACATGATACAAAGATTGCATCTACCTTGGCAGACAAATCAAAGCTTCCTTATAAACCAACCAACCAAACAAAATGACAAAAAAATGGCACTGTTTGCTTGCATTACTCTTGTTAGGGATACTTGTATCTGAACTGAAAAAGCAGTCCAGATAAGGTGACACAAGGCCTATACATTAGGAAAGAACAAGCACAAGAGCAAAAATTTAGATTCAACACCTGCTGCCACTTCTGAGACTAGCATTAAATTGATGTTTATTCTCTTGGACACACTTCAAAATTCCTTACTTCCTACACAGCATTTTGCAATTTCTTATGAATTACTTCATACTGTCATAACCAAAACTGGCCATCTTTTAGGCTAACTGTGACAGTCATAATGGGCAATACTACCTAGAAGTTTTTCTAATGTTAAAGGCAAGGAAAGCGTTAACGGTGCAAGAAGCTACAGAGACAGCATTAACAAAAACCGTTGTCCCTTAATAAATTCCAACAAGAGATGATATATTTCAATAAGCTGTCTCAGAAGTAATTACAGCTTCACTTCCTGTAACTCAAGAGAATTTAATTGAGAAAAACTGGAAAGTTATTACTACCTGAATGCATTCAAATAGTAAAGACAGAGCACAGTTTGAAATGCTCTCTATAAGAATTAATCTTGACTCCTACAGTAACGTTTTTTTGCAAGAACCACACAGCTTTAATAAAATCTATTTACACATCCTACAGCAATTGCTGCCAAGACATGCCAAGATCTCAGAGGGATCAAGTTGTGTATGCTTGTAGCATCCATGAAGTTTTGTTTGCTCTTCCAGGGATATTTATAGATGTTTATATATAGCTCCTAACCTTTAGATTGAAATCCAAAAGTAGAATAACACCACCCATTCAGATTTAGGTTATATAAAATACACAAGCAGTTTATTAGTTAAGTTACTCTGTGGAATACTTTTGCAGGAGAATTTTCCTGTAAATCCTAATCCAATAACCTTTGCCTCTTTCAGCCCACATTTTCTTCTGTCTTTTCCCGTGCAATACCTTCAGCTTCCAAGCCACCCACCTCCTCCCCACCTTCATGACACACAGTAACTTTTCCCATCCCCAGAGTACCCAACAACCAACTCCAAGCTGCTTGGATGTCAACAAGTCATCAGTGTAACACACTGCTTGGTGAGGCGAGTGCTTCCTCTTAGACGGCTACAGAGCTGAACACTAATTTGTGTCTTTCTTGTATTCAGCCAGATTACAGTGTTACTGCATACACTGCCCCTTCAGCTAACTCAGCTGAAATGCCAGGGACATAACACAGCACCTCACAAGCACACAGTGCAATCAAAAACCCCTTAAGAAGTCAGGCTAAAAGTATTCCATATGGAAATTAATCACTGCACTCACAGCAATGCATAAAACAGAGCAATGGTAATTTATAAGCTTCTTATTTATTAGAGTGACTCCAGTTAATGACAATCAGAAAAAAAACCACCAAAAACAAACCCACCCCCAAATTAAAAATTAAAACAAATAAAACGCTATTCCTTAACAGCTGACAGACTGCGCTCTGCTCAAAACTGCAGCTGAGAATAAACCAGGACATGTGTGCTCCACGTGTAGCTGCTGTACAAAATGTGCTATGAGGGAGCTAAGCTAGGACTAAGACATGAAAAGAGTTATGACCCTCTCAGTTAGAAATTATTTCTATACTCTTTATTCAGCAGTTTATTGTTATTCCACTAATTTTTCTTACCCGATGCTCATTAATAAGAAGATCTCGAGCAGCATTGAAGATCAGCGTGTGGAGATGTTTAGAATAAAAGACCAATGTGTAGTCATAATCAAATCCATAAATTTCAATGTCTGACAGGCTCATTTCATTGTTTGAAAAGATAGCATCTGGATTCAACATGTTACTCATGACTGAAGGAACCAACTCTGGGGAAGGAAAAAACAAAGAAGTCAGACTAGCCCTGTAGTTATAAATAATGCACAGAAATCCATTAGCAATTTCTAAATACAGATAAATGATGATGGAAACTAACAAACTAATTCACACTAACCAGCTAATCCTTAACAACATGATGCCCATTGAGAGTGCTGTCCCTAACTTTTCTTGGTGACCCATAGCTTTTAGTTGAAGCACACTTTCCTCTGTACAGTTCAAGTAGGAGAGAAGATGTATTTTGACATGCCTCATCAGAGAACCCCAGACTCAATATAGGCAATCTTTGGCTAACTCCATTAACAAATTTATTACTGCCTTTGAATATGAACTTTGGAGTTGGATGATGATGATGATTATTATTATTATAGAAGCCTTGTCTTCTCCCATTATCTGGTCTGGCTTCTGCCCCAGAAGCCAAACTGGCACTGTTTTAATTTAACACTTTTAATTTCTTTTGCTTCATCATTTCAAGGTCACCACAGTACCCACTGTCAACTCAAGTAAATAAACTTTGTGTGATTGCAATAGTTTCCAAACAAGTTACATACACATTGCTATGCTTATTAACCTTCTAGCATATTAGCAAGCTAAAAATATTCTGCTGTTCTCTATACACAGCTACCTGGTGTGTGCAAACCTCCAGGGTATGTTTCCCTTGATATTTGTTTGAAAAGTACACTGAGAAGTTAAGACCACTTACTTAGAGCCATAACAGATTAAGTAACTTTAGGATTCTGTGACCAATACCAACATCAGTATGAAGGATGTTTGTCCTTGTTTAGAAAACTTGAAAAAGCAATATTAGGAGGCTAAATGCTACCCTTGTGAAACTATAAAACATGAACATGCTTTCCTTCCTTCCCTTCCCTTCCCATATACTATCTTTATAAACCAGCTTTCCCTATTGTGGAAAAAAGGGAGTTTACATCTGTGCGTGGAAGGGCAAGTTTAAAGGGAACATGCTTTGTTTGGTTACTTTGTACATATAAGTTCAGAAGGAATTGGTCAACACCTTCAGCTCTGAGGACTGACACACAATATGCTCCACCTTGGGAGGGAAGAAACTACCTGCACAAGGCAGGCAGACATGGAGACTCCAGATCCGTTAAAAACTTGACAGTATTCTATTTTGAAAACTCTGGCCAAACACACAGAAAGGGAAATGACATTTACTTTATAAAGCAATGCCTTAGTCTGCCACACAGTGAATGGTCAGATACAATAAGAAACATTTACAGATGCCCAATAACAGACTGCAATGTGAAACCATTCCACTTTACCTGACACAGACACCCAAGTCTTCTAATTTTTAAGAGAGAGAAAGAACAGCAATTTGACCAAGTTTAATGCCAAGTTTCTTTCACCAAAAAAAGATCCCAGGAGTTTCCCTTGCTTAAGCGGTCACTGTAAGCTCTGTCTTTCAGGGGATTTAACAAAATAAGTCTCAATCAAAACATTAGCTCCTGCTATCTCTACTCACTGCTTATAGTAATACATGAGATAAATGTTATGTTCAGCTGAGGTAACAAAATAACCAAATGCAATCTGACACTATACTATTAAGGCAAATACTCTTACTCTATAAAAAGGGCCATGAATCACCTAATTAACTTGAAGCCATAACCATAGTTTTAAGCTAACTTCCAAATTAACTTTACAACACCCATTTCTACACTATATTTTTTCAGTTGTACAGCCTAGTGAGTTAACATTTCTTTTAAAAATATAGCTATATAGATACAGATAATTCAGATTAAAAAAAAAAACCTTGACCAGCACCTGACTGAAAACAGTAAAAAATACTTCATAGCTATTAAGACATTCTGGCTGGCAGACAGCATCCTAAGTGCTATAAACCTTGCATCGAAAATCGGCACAGCTTTGTCATCTTAACACTGTAACTAAGTGAAATGCCACATACTTGAAGCCATGGGGTGACTTTGGCTGTAATAAAGTATTCCAAATTATTCTAGAAGCACTTTTGCCAACCCACCCCCACTGACTGACTTATTTTCCTCTTCACATTACCCTACTCTCTAGCCTCAGCTCTGAAGTATTATTTGGGTGTGGCTTAGAACAAGAAAACGTTAATTTCAAGAACAGGAAAAGAAAGATTCAAAGTAAAACATATTTACTCTCTTCTTCCTGTCCTTTATCTCACCCTCCAAATACCACAGCATTCTTCCAAGATCTCCAACACTTGTGTTAGATCTTCCGAAATCTCTTTCAAGATCTTATTTCCCTTGTGAAATGCTGCCTCTATTTTATGTTTGCAAACACTATGTTTGCACCCAGCACAGTGATGCCCCAGTTCATACTCTAGACTCTTAAGTGCAGGATAACACCACAATTTCTCTTTTTAAGGACAAAACATAAACCATTGTCACTACAGTATAAGCTTTCTCACTTGACGTTGCAGAACACAGTGTCTTTTGGATCTTTAAAGATCACATATTCAGGCTTCCTGGCAATAAGCTTTCCATCAGACCAAGGGCTTAAGCAAGCAAGTATTGGGCCCTTAACTTTTTGCCTAACTGGGCTGAACAAAAGTGCTTCCCAGAGTAGTGTGTGTCAGCAGTGTTTCACCCTGGCTTCAAGGCTTCATGGAAGTATTATATTGGAACCATAAGTAAAACAAAAAGTAATAGAGTCACAGACTGGCATGGGTTGGAAGGGACCCTTAAAGCTCATCCAGGTCCAACCCCCCTGGCATAGGCAGGGACACCTTCCATTAGACCAGGTTGCTCCAAGCCCCATTCAGCCTGGCCTTGAACACTGCCAGGGATGGGGCAGCCACAGCTTCTCTGGGCACCCTGTGCCACGGTCTCAGCACCCTACCAGGGAAGAATTCCTTCCTAATATTAAAACTGAAAGTCATGCAAAACTTCTCAGCACTTTTTGGAAGCGCAGCCTATTGCAGAGATCCCCTCTAACAGACAACCAACTTCCCAACTCTCTTTTTACACTTGCCTTTCTCCAAACACCACGTCTCGAACAACCCGCCACTCTGCCTAGCCCAAGCTATGCTGTAGGAGAGCCTTCTCCTCCGAGGCCCTTCCGAACAGGTACAGCCCGGTGGAATTAAGAGGGGCAGCCGCTCCCGGCGGTACGTCTCCGGGGATCCAGAGACCTGCGAGGCAATGATCCTACCGCGCTCCCAGTCCGACCTGGGACAGCAGGAGCGAGAGCACTTGGCCACCAGACCCGCGATGGCTCCCGGAGCAGACGGCGGCTTCCCGGAGCTCTGCGGGACGGACCCACAGACGCTCACTACGGGCACGAACCCCGCAGGGGTAGAGGTGGAGCGGCTTCACCGCCGCCCCACACACACACACACACCTCGCTCCTTGAACCCTTCCTGCTGCCGAACGGTGCCCACAGGGCTCGCTGTTCCTCCGCTCCGCACCGCCAACATGTATCTACTCGCTTTAGAACCGGCGGCACGCCGACCTGCAGAGGGAGAGGGACTGGCGTCCGCGGGCCCCGCGTCCCGGCTCACCCTTGGTGGCTCTCTTGGCCTCCTTATAGCGCGACCACAGGTAGTTCTTCATGTCAGGCGGCGGCGGCGGCGGCTGCTGCTGCTGCGGGACCACAGTGCATAAGGCAGCGGCCCCCGCGGCGGGCAGGGCCCTGCACCGCTGCCCGCCCGGCGCCGCTCGCCCGGCCGCCAGCAGGGACCGCACCACTGCCGCTGCTGCCATGCTCCGCTCAGCTCCGCTCCGCCGCCGCCGCCGGCTGAAGTCACTTCCTCGGGCTCCGCCCCGGGGCCGCGCGGAGGCGGGGCCCTGCCCGGCGGAGGCAGGTAGCCCCGTCCCACCGCCCCGAGGAGAGCCGAGATCGCCCTGGTCCGGCGGGGGCAGCCAGCCGCCCTGCAGCCTCCGCCGCTTGCGGCCTCACTTCCGTGGGGGCCCGAGGAGACCGGCCGGCTACAGCGGGAAGCGGCTTCCTAAACCCTGACCCCCGGTGGAGCTAACAGAGGGCTGTGTCCCCGGCTGTCGGGTCTGCCGTGCCGGCGGTGGAAAGCAGCTTCCACCGTCCGTAACCGCCGGCAGCGGCTCGTTAGCAACTGCTGAGGGGTCACACGCCGTTCAAGGTCAAGTTCAAGGAGTGGCGCGGGCAATGCACCCCAACCGCACAACGCCTCGTATTCAGATCACATCAACAGCAAATGTCTGCTTTTCCAGCCATGGTCCACTTGAGCTATATGCACCTGCTTACATCTACAAACAAAAGAAGCTCAAAACAAGCTGGATATAAAATACATAACACAAAGAACACCATGAAATCCACAGAAGCCGTGCTGCTGTTTTGAGGCCCCTATCTCCCTATGAAACACTTGCCCCTGGTATCTGTAGACCCTGTTAGTCTGAGAACTTCAATCAGATCTATCAATATTTGTTTAAAGAAATAATAAGTTAGATGATGCATGGATAAAGAACCACCAAGTCCAGACCCTTTCCACAGCAGAAAGGTGATGGCTCCATGTGCAGAACTCCTGATGTGCTCAGAAACTTTCTTTACAACAAAAGGAACATATTCTTTTTTTCCAGTACAGTAACCATCAGACAGCTTGTTCTTATACCAAGGAGATCCACAGAACCTATTGTCACTTAAGTATGGAAGTTATGAAGTTAGTCAGCCATTCTTCCCCATACATCTCTAAAGCAGCAAGCCTCACAAATCTGAAGGATTTCAGACTAAATATTACTCTTAGCAATCTTTTTTTTTTTTTTTTTCTATTTTTTTACAAATAATGAC
>NDXB01018243.1:121167-140493 GCA_002631895.1 Agapornis roseicollis
AAAAAAAAAAAAAAGAAACCCACAAAAACAAACCCACAAATCCGGTATTATCAAGCAAACCTAAACAGGGACACAAGTTTTGTAACTGCTTTTGCCCAACTTCCTAGCTTTACAGCCTAATCTTGTACTGAAGATTAAATAACAATTAAAAAAGAACCTTGATTTTTATATTAAATACATTTTTAACTATGTATTCACTTCAGAGCAAACTTACCAGAGGAGTTAGAAGCCCATCATTTTTCTCTGTTAATGCTATCCAGTGTAGTACATGCTAGCAGCTATGTGACAGGTGAGCACTTAACCAGCATCCGACCCAAAGGGAAGTCTGAGTCTGCAAGGTAAAAAATAAGAAACCTTGAATTATTTTATACCAGATCTCAAAATAATAACACTGGCAAAGCAGACAAAGGCAAGTCTATCTGTACCTAAATTCACAGTGGACAGGAAATGCAAAGAAGAACAGTACAGTTCCAAACCGTCTGGAAGAAAGATGGGTCATATCCTGGACATGTCTGCCTGGCATGGCAGTTAACCATTCCCAGTAGCTCTTGCACAAGGTTTTTTAACCCTCAGAAATTATCCAGACCTAAGACTAATCCACCAGGCCCTGTTCTACCCCATGAAACTACATCTAATTCTATTTCACATTGTAAACAAACACTGGCCAAAAAAGGATAGATATACCTTTGATTTGGCCAGGGCAGTCCCCAAATCACTCCTATTAGGATCAAGACATTATTTCATCACACCTTACACTAGGACAGAGGATTTTCTATACCGACTTTCAGTGCATTCATGACAATTCATCCCTAATATGGAAAAAGGGGGGGAAAAAAAACCCTATTGAATTCAGCACTTGCAACAGGTCACCACTTAATGCAGGCATTTTTCCCTCCTTCAGCAGGAGTTGTTGGAGGGACATCTTTCTAGCTTTGTCACATAATAATGCCAGGGAGCAAGCTCTGGTCAAATGACATATCACAAGGAACAGGGCCCACATATATCCAGACCAAAAAACTGGTTAGCCTGGTCCCTAGTGCATGGATTGCTTCCAAGTCATCTGAAAACTAATCCAGCTGCAGCAGCTCAGAGTTCCTATGCACTAATTTATTCTGCTCCTAGCTAATAATTCAAAATATCTGTCTCTGGGCAAAGTAAATTATAAGCCTATACACAACCTGGTGCTGTCCCACCAAACAGCTTCTGGTCCCAGCAGAAGTACTGGAAAAGTAGCTCTATATTGCACTAATCTCAATCAGAGTAGTTCAAAGAGCAAAGAACATTTCTGGACTTCATAGGCAAGCAGGCATGGGACAGAGTGCCCTTCAAGTTACACCAGGTGACACTGCCCTTTCAATCTCAAAAACTGGCCACCAAGTTGTTCCAAGCAAAGGAGCTAAGAAATTTATTCCCCAAGGCATGCCTCACCTTAGGGCTGCAGAAAGAGAAGGTATCATAGCTCTTGCTATTTTGGCTCTCCATCACTAGAACCCCTTCACATGACTGACTCGATTACCAGCATGACATGTCACATCATGTTATGAGACTAAGCAGGATTGGATTTTGTTTTTCCCCTACTATACCCAACCAGAGCCCAGTAAACACTCATCCCATAATCTTATTTTCAGCGCATTTATGAGCGGGCAAAAAACAAGAGGCTGTAAACTATCAGCCAGCAGGATTCCTGCCATGTCCTTGGGGAATCAGGTTGTTTTCACTCACTCAGCTAGGCAAAGATAATGCTGGCAATAAATTTGAAGAGCCTGGGGGAAATGTGGAAGAGCTGTCCATCTTTAAAGAGACTAATGAAACCTGAGTAAGGTTTCAAATTCTTAACATACCACAAAACGTTATTTCCTTTACAGACAAATTTAGGTAAGGTGATCATATAATTATATGTCACTTATTGCTCAGCACTTTATATATAGCCCTGACTTTTTACTATTCTTCAGATGACTTGAAAACTCTGCCAACTGCCTTTGACCTCCAACTAAAAGATTAAGCTTGCCATGGAAAGTGTAATTTGCATAGGAGCAAAAAGGGAACCATCTTTCACCCAATAAAAAAATCTCAAGTCAAAAAAACTACACACACAACAATTACTGAATTACTGAAACCATTTCTTTTCCTGAACCCAAGCAAGCAAAGAGAAATTTTGGCTCTAAATAAAAAAGGATTATTTTTGATGGACAGTTTGTTTGCCTAAATAAAGTTAAATGAGCAAATAAAGTTACATTGAAACATGACATGAATACAAGCATTGTATATCATACCATAGCCCACTGGGCTGGCTGGGGCTTTGCCTAGTGGTACACGTAGGGCTGTGTAGCCAAGCCCCTTTTGAGCAGATGCAAACTCTGCAGAGACTTGCAGCATAGCCACAGTCAAGCAGATTTTCAGAGAGCATTTGTAGCACATAGGACATAGCCTCCCATTTCCAGCCCCTCTTTAAATTACACCCTTCTTAGAGAAATGTACAGGTGTTCTCTGGCCTTATTTTACTTGGGAAAAATTGCACTGGTTTAACTTCATCCAGTTTATTCAGATGCTGTGATTAAAGCCGTATAAACTTATTATGTTGGTTTAAGAACGTTTCATTGCAGTTTACCCTACATCAAGACACCTTTTCTATTCTAAAGCTAAATATGAACTCCTATCAAATTAAGTGCCCACACAGCTTAATTACACTTATGTAACCTTTTCATAGCCTTAGCACAAATGCAAAGGAGCATGCACTCATCATACTGCTGACTCTTCTCTGATTCTTATATTACACACCTCATTTGATTACAGTAACTAGATTTTGTTCTATCCCAATCAAATTAACTGGCTGTAATATCTTCTGCACAGAAAACTTTTGCCTTAATTGTATTCTAATTTGACTGAAAAAAATATCATTCACATAGTTAGGGAAGAGAGGCACTTCAAAGCAACAACAACAAAACCTCAGTGCTTCAAACTTGATAGTGTGGTATAGCTATCTTTTTATAGGCAGCATTCTTTTTATAGGTGATTTAAATTTGGTTTAGTAACATGGCAGTCAGCTGTTTTCATTTTTTAAACATGGTCTCCTACTTTGGCCCAAAATCAAATCATTAACAAATAATGACAGCTCTGTGCCTACATATATTACTTTAAAAATGCACCCTAAGATAGAACTCTCAATTTTAATTAAATTAGTTTAAAACCCCATGCTTTTTGGTATTAAAAAAATCTTATCTTGTTACAAATGAAAAATAGGCCTATAGCAATTTTAGGAAGAAAAAAACTCTAACTAAACTTATTCCTCAATATTCAGAAGGCTGTATTAAAATCATGACCCCATCATTAAAATATTAAGTTCTTGGGTACATGTTTAGCTCTGCAGATACTACTTTAGCTGTAGTATGATGCACACTCACTGAAGACAACAGAAGTCAAGGGCAGCCATGTCTGTTCTGCATCCTGTGAAAATCTTTGAAGAATTTAATCAAATAGATCTGATCGTCCACATCTTAGCTAAATGAGACTTGATCCTAAGAGTCAGAAAATCATAGAATCATGGGTTTTCTTCTTAAGTGTAGCACATAAAACTTTCATTTAGCCCATATTTTCTAGAGAGCAATCAGGTGTATGTGAATATTTTATCTTCCTCCTAAAAATCCCTTCAGCCCACTACTTTGTTTTCTTTCTGGAGATTCTACCCACCTCCTGTAGTTTTTCAAAGATTCCCTCCACACCACATTTTACAGCACTAAGACTGCTTTATTCACTGGTTGAAAGACCATTTCCTCTTTTGAGCCTACATTTGACAGTACATGCTTGGAATTAAACTTTTCAGTTGATTTCTATTACAACTTTCTGTCAATAAACAGGTACTTTTGATAATGTTACCACCACCTATAATCATAAGAATATGTGAACATAAATATTAACATAAATATTAAATGAAGATGGATGCATCATATTGTTAGGTTCCTTAAAGGTGATTAGTATCTGTTATCTATCCCCCTGCATGGCTCCTCTTCAATGGGGAAGCCTGTGCATCCTCTCCACAAAATCCATTAAGTTACATTGCATCACAGTTACATTGCATCACAGTTACATTGCACATGTAACTAACTTTTGCATAACTAGACTGTGTCTGGAACCAGCAAAGATTTACAGATATGCTTGACATAGCAGCATCCTTGAAGACTCAACTACTCCTCACACAAAGTTATTCACTAAGGTAAGGCTTCACAGGCACAAGTTCAATGAACACAGGATGCAGGAACTGTGTCTTGGAAGGGCATAATGCTAAAATAGTAATATGCAAGTAGCAAATGACATTCAAATAGAAAAGTCAGTGAAAGTAAATATATGATTGAAAGTATGACTCCTTCCTCATAGCTCTGTCCATAATGTTACTAAGCAACATGAATTTGCAGTCACTCTATTGCTGCAATTACAGGAATCTCTCAGATAAAATTGGTACAGCTTCAATCTGCAATCTGAGCCATTTCTGGACCCTATCATCAGCTTTATTGGAAGAAGGCTCAGACTGCACAGGAAGAAGAAGGCTTCATTTCGCAAAGAGTAAATATACATATAGTGGTTTTCGTACCCTTAGCATTTTCTAACATGAAATTAAATATATATATATATTTGCCTTTTTCCTCTGTTTTCTGACATATTAAGCAGCAGATGCCCTGATGAGGAATCTCAATATACTAAAGAACTGAACTGCACAATGACTGGGTTGATGACAACAGTTTCACTAGAAATACCACCAGTGATAGCAATCACTGGCAAGTCATTCTCTAGTTAGGGAGGACATGGCCTTGGCAAACAGTATGATGTCCATATCCATCTGCTTAACAAATGTGGTGAGTGAATTAAACATCGTAATCAGCACAGAGCAAGAGCACTATAGAGCCAATCAGACAGTTTATTCTGGGATCTTCTTATTGATACGAATTGTACACAGAGGAAATATGGTATTACAGACATCCGGAGTGTCATCATGCATCTGGCAAGCTCATGGTGCACATATTGCATGAATTAAACACCAAAAACATTTCTTATGAGTCTGCCAGGAAACATCATCACTCTTTAAACCAATGATAATTCACCCCACCTGAAGGATCTTACTTTCTAGTCTACTCTTAGTTACTAGTGTGTACAATTCAAGCATTTCTCATGGAAATCTATTTTTGGCAAATAACTGAAGGTGTCTTCATGTCTCTTCTAGATCAGCCTTACAAAAAATGTAAGGGATACAAAACTTCTTGTTCATTTCAGAATTCAGGACAATTCAGTATTAACATGGTAATACTTACAGAATAGAATATTAAACTGTAAGAGATCTCTATCACTGTAGTGTAACATATATTGTTGAGTGACAAAATGATGAAATAAGACCTTAGAGGCTCGATCATGCTCTTCTGAAATCAAGTTTTGCCTAAATATCAGTGGGAATGGGCAAATTGATCACTACAGACAACGCTTCCAGAACTGTTAAATGCTTAGCAGCTCTCACTTAATAACAGTAATAAGGAATTGCTAGGTGGAGACTGAATTTGACATCTGGCTTAAGATTTGCCTCTCATGTCTTATTGAGCACTGACATATTTTGAAAATCTGGGTGCCTATTGATAGATCTAAATTCAGATAATGGGTCCTTTTAAAATTCTACTCCAACATATACACCAAAATCTATTAACACACCATTCAGCCTATTAATATACCATTCTTAAAACACAAGTTACTCAGAAAAATCTAAAGCCATAGACAGACACATTCAATCTTAAAAATCTACTGCCAAACCTTACAAAGAGTTCATTAGTTTCATAAGATTGATAATTTCAGCACATCATCCACTGCCTTCTGCTGCTTCTTTAAACCAATGACATATTTAGCATTGCTATTAATAAAAACTCAAGGCAACAAGCCTTCACTTATACAAAAGCATCTAGGTCTTGTAGCTGGAGAACTGAATCATCTGGTACAAAACTATTACAACAGACTTCAGGATGTCTCTTTTGACTGCTCCTGTCTTTTGGGAGAATGCAGAAAATTCATTCTTCCCTCTCCCCTGCAGCTTTTATAGGTCTAACTCAGGCATGACAGCAGTTTACCTGACACAGCATCTTGACAGATTTTTCTCTTCTAAATTTTATTATTGTCTGCTTTTGTCCCATAATGATGCCTACAGGTATCACCTGTAGGATATAAGCGGAATAAAAGGGGGGAGGGAAGCATTATCATATAAAAGTCTCAAAACTACTTCTTATTCAACCCACAAAATCCATATCATAGCTCTGGATAATAGCACAGAGGTATTTATTGTAGCATCCATGAGTATCAAATTGCTGACAATTACCTGTGACTCAAAGAACTGCACAGTTTTTCAATCTGTCATAGAAGCTCTCATACACTATAAAAATCATTTTGCTTTCAGAGTACTGAGAGTTCCAACTGCATGCTAATTTGCTTCGAGTAGAAATGAATAAAAAATAGCTGACAAAAACAACCGCTTTGTAAATGTTTTTTACAACTTTTATCAGCACAGAGCTACAGTCTAAGAAGCATCCTATAGCTAGGCTTGCAACTCATCACCTAGCTAGGATACTCTTATCCTACCAACACCATTTATCACAGAATGGCCTGGTTTGGAAAAGACCTTCAAGACCATCTAGTTCCACCCCCCTGGCATAGGCAGAGACACTTTCCACTAGACCAGGTTGCTCAAAGCCCCATTCAACCTGGCCTTGAACACTGCCAGGGATGGGGCCGCCACAGCTTCTCTGGGCAACCTGTGCCAGTGTCTCACCGTCCTTATAGCAAATAATTTCCTCCTAATATCTGATCTGATTTAAACTGTCCTGTCACTACATACCCTTATAAAAAGTACCTTTATCTTAGGAGATGCACCCTTTCTCCTATTAAATATTCCATCCTACTTCACATAGGATGTTCAAGGGAAAGACAATCCTGGAGCCTGCAGAATGATTCATGCTGGCAGGGAAACAATTTTCAACAGCCTTGCCACCAAATGAAATACATACTTTTCATAAAGGCTGAAGAAAAATAAAAGTGCTTATTATATAAGGATAGTGAGGCAGCTATGGATGGAACATTCACACATCAAGAGATGGAGCAGAGCACCAAATAAATTAGCACTTACAATGACTGAGAAATGCCAGGCTAAAAGTACATCAGAAAAGTAGCTGAGCATGTAATTCTCAGCATTCAAACAACAAATATTCTTACTCACCTTTGTTAAAGCTGCTCCACTTTGCATGCAATAATTAAATCATTTGGCCCAGAAATAGAAAGGATGGTCTAATATCATAGAAAAAAGCTGAAAATAAGTTTTGTGTCTAGTGTGATATGGGAACAAGAAACCAAATCCAGTGTAGAAGAATAATACATCCTAGAGAAAAAAAAAGCTTTGTCATGATCAATACTTCATTTCTTTTTCATTATGTTATCTTGTAGCTCAGTTACCAAGCTGCCCATGCTAAGCAGCACTTGACAGTAATGAAAGTACAAGAGGTTATTGAAGTTTCCTGAATTCATGGCATAATAGCAGTAAGAAGAGAGAGATTTCATATTTGTCTGCATAGCTAGAACATCTCAAAGCCAGAATACCTCATTACCCCTAATTCAAAATAGTAAATAAAATTTCAGTGTCAAAACCTTATGAAAACAAAGAGGTTGCAAATACCTTGAGCAGCCTACAACCTTCCTTTCCTATAAAATCTTTATCATTGTCATCTACCCACCCCCTAGACTTAAGCTGCCAGCATTCAAGCTATGCTCTGATATGGCACAGCTGTGTAACTGGGACAAGGGCTCTGTGAGAACAGCTGTGAGAAGCCTTATCTTCTCCCTCCACCCACACACCTCTTGCCCTTTGGCTCCCGAGCTGCATTTAAGCTCAGGCCTGTGCCCTAGTCCTCATGTGGTCTGAGTTCTAGGTATGCCTGGCTTGGCCAAGGTGACTTTCTGGATAGACCCAGCTCCAACTGGTCAATATCAACCATCCTCATTTAAAGTCTAGTAAGAAAGAAAATGTGGTCTCATCCTTAAAACACATTTCACAGTCCCAATATAAGGATTTTCCTTCTTTTTAAATATATTTGGACATACAATTGGTATGCAGGTTTTACATTGATATAAACCTGGATTTCACAACATTAATTACAAAAGAAAGTATTTTGCCTTACCCTGAGAAAACTTAAAGATTTTTTTTCTAATATTATTTTCTAATATTTTCCAGGCACATTGGATTTGACCTAATGTATAAGAAACAAAAGCCAAAGATAAGCAAATTATACCCTCGGCTATTCACTCAGATCCTGGCATTTGTTTCTGTACAGTGAACAGGTCTAGAGTTCACAGAGTACTGCAGTTTACTTATGATGTCTCTGAATGGAGGAATAAGCACCATTTTTCCTTGCACAAATTAATGTTTGCAATAGGACAAGGGGTAATGGTTTTAAACTAAAAGAGGGGAGATTCAGGATGGAAGAAATTCTTTACAAAGAGGGTGGTAAAACACTGGCACAGGTTGCCCAGAGAGGTAGTGGATGAGCCATCCCTGGAGACATTTAAGACCAGGCTAGATGTGGTTCTGAGCAACAGCATCTAGTTGAAGATGTCCCTGGTCATAGCATGGGGGTTGGATCAGATTACCTTTGAAGGTCCCTTCCACCCCAAACCATTCAATGATTCTATGAATGTTGCGGAGAGCTTGTCTACTAACCTCCAGCAGTACTGCAAAGAGCCTCTTTCTGGGTCACGAGAGAAGTCATGACACATTTTCAAAGGGGTGGCAATCTGTATAACCACCAAAAAAAAATATTTTCCCAATTAAAAAGTTAAGAGAAAAACTTATTTTAAATACATTCATACACACATATGTATGTGCAAAGAACAGTTAAACCATTTCAGAAACGTCTTTTTCCAGTCTTAATGTCTCATTATGAGGATAAGCATGAGGTCAATGCAAAAAAGGAGAATACCATGATGAAATACTTCTTGAAAGTAGCTGGAACAAATGTAACGCAAGCGCTTGCACGTAAAGACCTGGCAGGGGTGATCTCTTGAAAGGACAAGCTCGCTACAGGCCGCCAGGGTGAGCTCTCGCCCAGCAAATCCAAGCTAGAGCGGGTCCTCTCCGCCTCCCGTGCTTTCTCGAAGGGGGAAACATCTTATTTAAAGCTGAATGCCTTGCCTTCAAAGCTTTTTGCATCTTGCTGCCTCAGTTCTTGAGCATTACAGGAGTGCCAGCGTGCAGAAATGATGTTTCCCAATGATATGTTCAGATTTAGGCAGTCAGCTTTGTTGACACAGGCTGTACTCTGCGAACTTGCAAGCGTGCAAAGCTGGCAGGAGCAAGCTGGAAGCTATACCAACACGCCTGGGTGATGCTATCCAAACAGTCTACGCTGCTGTGTCTGCTCTATGCTCTGCAAGTCCAACTTATATCCGCTGACCTGCACCAGCTGAATGCAAACACCACCTTATCAACAGTGCTTCTGCTGCCAGAGATACTCAGTCCACCCTCGCAGTGGGAGAGCAGAAGGGATATTCTTTACAGCACGGCTTTTCTGTGCCCATTTTGCTGAAGATGTCAACATGCTCCTCTTCAGTTAACAGATGTGCTCTGTACATCCAGTTACACATCACAGAGCAGAAGCTGCTGTGAAACCAAAGGCTGTTCATAGCGAATGCCACTGTTTGTGCACTCACCGTGGCCAGCTGTTTCAAGCTAAGACTTTATTCGGCATGGTGAATAGTAATTACAGATTAGACTAAGGCTTAACTATTTTGAGAAGACTAATATTCCCTGTGATATGTTTTTTTTTTTTTATTCTTGGCTACAGAAATACATTGCTGCAGGTGCAGATTTCCAGTGATACTGAAACTCACAGAGGTTTTAGAATTTGAAGAGTCAGTCAGGGGTTTATAATGATCAAAACATGATTATTTTACCTATACAAAGATTCTTCTCGTTACAGTTCTTCATCTTAACAGATTTTGCCCTTTATGCTAGGCTCCTTAAAACCCATTCCCATCTGTCAATTCCTCTATTATGAGAATACAGAGCATTAAACTTCAAGGGACACCACCCTGCAGCCTTCAAAAATTCTTGACAAGGGGAAAACCCCCCAGATTACTGACGTTTCTCTAACAGTGCCAGTTGCAGTGCAATCATCAGCCTCAGGAGGAACAAGATAAAGCTGACTAAAGACCCAATATTATTTGAAGAACAAATGCTTTCCTCAAAACTTAAGACGAGAGCAGAAATAAAAAAGAAACATACTGGAAGTATGAGACTGGTGTGGCAAAAGATATAGATTAGGGGTTTTCCTAATGTGATTTTGATGGTGCTGTGATCAACAGTCTTACTGTTGAACAAAATATTTATACCAAAAGTGCTTGCTGAAGGAACAATAGAGACTCCAATCCTGTAGATGTTTAAACACCAGCTCTAATCACGTCTGTAGTGTGCCTAACATCAATGAATCTGTCATCAGTCTCCTAGGATTTGCATATCAGCATAAGAATTACATCTCCTGCAAGTGTAGTGTCTGAAAAGTTAGGCATTTCAGACCAAGTTCCTACAAGATGCTTTGGACCTCCTGGAAATTCCTGAATGCTAAATTCACAGAAAGCTATAACTCACCACTAGATCCCTCTGCAGATACATGGGTCCAAAACTGCTGTCCCCAAAATGCTTCTGTAGCAGTTACCTAGCCTTGAAACTACCTAAGCTCAGTCAGCATCTCAGTTTTCATTCTAAAGTTTCCCAAGTACTGAAAGCCTCTTTTCTGGTACTACAAATGCTTATTGTGCCAAGTAGTAACAAACCCAGCTCATTCCTGACCTTCACAAAACAAATTTCCCTCCATTTTTCATACTGGAGTGATTTTGGTCCAGACCCAAAGTCCAGAGCATAGTTAACAGATCAAGTTTGTTTTGGTTTGGTTTTATTTTGAAGTGGAGACTGCAGCCCTTCTTCAGCTGGTATTCATAGCATTTCTATGCAGAGACACAGTGATTTTAATATTAATCCAAGCTCAGAGAAACTTCTATTCAGTTTATTCTCTTCTTTAGGGTATTTATTCACCCTCATATCTCCCTCGACCCTGAATAGTGATCAGAAAATGGTGAGGAAAAGAAAAAGTTGAAAACATACAGGTAACTTGCAACATCTTTCATGGCATTTGCTCAACTTTTTGTGATGAATGATGGAGGATTGATTTGACTAAATATGATAGTGCCCATGGCTCCCTGTAGATCTGATTCTGACTGTGTTCCATATCCACTGCATTCAGGCCCCGAGGCGTTCAGTCACTCAAGCTGATGAAGCATGTATAAAATACATGGAGCTCCTAAGAATGGCCACCTCACATCAGCCCATCACCTTGTCTCCAGCAGCAGCCAACGGTGGATGCTCTGACAAGAACAGAGAATAAGAGAACAAATCAATAAAAGCCCATACTGTTCCTGCCAGTGTTACTCAGCTCACTATTAATCTACTGGCTTAACTGGCTCTAGTATGTGGGAGTGCCAATGCTGTTTCATGTGCTTTGCAGGTTTTTATTCCCTATTGTTTCTCAGGAAATTATAAGTAAAATAGGTAAAGTGAAAGCATTGATATTACTGTAACAATTAAAAAGCAACATTCCAATTGAGTGTCATTGTTAAAAGTAATGTGTGCATTGGTAAGTAAATTCTGGTAGCTGCAGAATACTTCATCATGCTCAGTCAGAGGTTACCAAAGGATGATGGGTGGGTGTGTATTTAGAAATATATATTTATGAATGACAACTAATACCATGTTATTTTTCAGACACTGTATTATGTTTGTTACGCTTGTACCAAAGCACCTTGCTTCTGCCTAAAGGATTTCACCCAGGTAGGGATCAGAGGTGAATTCGCACTACCATTAACTCCAGGATAAACTTGCCCGTTGCTCCAATCTTGGATAAAAAAAACCCCAATGCAATAAGCAATCCATCTCAGCAGGAAGCACCTGTTTCTGTGCACGTGGATATTTTCGTAGTCTCTCTTATCTTGTAGTCAGTCCTGTTGGATCTCATAAACTCTTTCCTTCTGCTCCACATCTGTCTTATCTATTGCCTGTTTTAGTTGAGGTCAAAAAGTCCAGGAGGGATTCAGAGGAGAGGGAGCTGGAAAGTAGGCTCATGTCTAACCAGATCCAGGACTCCTACATCCCACTGCAGCCCATCAAACAGCTCTTTAGACAGCAGCCCACCACCACTGTCCATTGCCAGAGTTCAATTAAGATGTTTCTCTCAAAACTGTTTCTGTTGCAAATGACACTCGACTTACAGAATGCAGAGAAGTAAGTCTTCATATTTCCAATGCATTATTATGTAAGAAAGATGGTACTTATTGTGGTGGTACAAACTTCAGACTGCATTAATTATTCTCAAAATCTCTTACACTTCTTTTCAAAAACAGCATGACAGCACCTGGCTACTTAGCAGTGACATAAATTACAGCATTTTTGTTATCCCTGAACAAAAATGGAACTTGCATTAGTTATAAATTTCAACTTAATTATATATTACAAGAAGCAATAGTCTGACAATGCAAACTCATTGTCTAGTTTTATGGCTTCCTTACATTGCACAATGCACAGTGGACACCCCAGGCTGAGCCCACCACCATCAAACCAAGATATCACCTTCTAGCCATAAACTGCTCTTTACCATGCTCTAGTCTGGTGCATCCTGGATCTGATGTAAGCTGATTTAACTACAGAGCATTTTGCTGGGCTAGAGAGTTAAATCAGCTCTGGAAAGCCTATGTCATATACCAAAGCTAGTACAGTGAAAGGAGGACTGTCTCTCTATTACAGATGAAGCCTAGGCAGATTAGCTGGCTGATTTAGCTGGTTAAGTCAAATACCCCACAGTTGGATCATAGAAACTCCTCCCAGATTATCTCTACAGCTATTTCTGGCAAAGTATTGCTTCTTGCTAGTTACAACTTACAGCTGGAATCATGTGGCATGCTTCAGTGAGCTGACTTCCCCACAGGGCACATGGATGAGCTGATAAGATTGCATTCAGATGAATGGAGAGGGGCTTGCTCTACTGTTTGCATGGCAGAAGACGATACTTGTATTCTGTTTCTCTTATCACCACATGCCCCTGACTTTTCAGCTAAGAGAGCAAGTACAGCACTTTAATACACTATTTCAACCATTATGCACATAATCATCAAAGTATATCTCATTGCTTTACAGAACCCTTTAATGTAGTTAAGTCACTGAAGAATTATTACCTCCTAAGAGTTACACCTTTCCTTTGGTATTAAATCTTGAGAGGTGATAATCAGATTTCTTTTGAATGGCAATAATAATCAATGCAACTAAGGTCTTAAAATCTCCCTTTTTTAAGCAGAACTTCAGCTGAAATTAAAAATTTTTCAGTGGAAATTCTGCTCAGATTTGCTTAAAACATCAACAATATTTAACAGTATGTTCATAGTTTTAAAGTATTTTTAGAAGCTTAATATTCAAAGAAGATATTTTCTTCAGTTGCCAACCTCCTTGTAAAGAGATCAAACTTTCTTTGTGAGAGTGTAAGTACTCAGCTGCTTCATTCTTGCCTATCACTTTTAGTCCAGGGTAACCCAACTGGGCTTTCATGAAAGCAAACAGTGTAATTACATAAAACAAGCAATGCCACTAACCACTTCTTACCAGTCTGACTACTAAATTCAAAGCACAAACACTGTTTTATCAAGTTTCATATCTCCTTCAAAAGCAACATTCTACTTTGTATAACCATTAAGAGTAAAGTAACCAATAAAATTTGGATTCCACCAAACTTAATCTAAAATCTCTGTTGGTTTAGCATAGTCAATAACAGAATTGGTTTGCATTCCTACTACTCCAGAACTATGGTTCAACAAGATTGTCACAAAGAATTACATTTTCCCACTGCCAGCAAAATGACTGCTGAATCAGAACTGCCATAAAAACCTATTAATGCAACAATTCTACAAGAGCTAAATTTACTCTGAATCCCTGTGTCTCTCAAATGCTTATTCATAGTCATAGAGCCACATATCACTCTGGGAATCATGTAGGGTAGATGTAATTAAGAAATCAAATCCTGAAACCACTTGTAGGTGAGTTTTAGAAAAAGACAAGCTTTCTCTGCTTAGAACAATGAGTAACTGAATTGTATTTTCAATTAAGGCTACTCTTCAGGAAATAATTCTGAGAGTTCACACAGGCGTCTGCAAAAACCTGACAGATGGGTTTTTTACTTACAACCCTGACCTCTCATACATATCTTTCACAGTCATGCTCACATACATTTTGAGAGAGTAACTTTCCTTCTTATTTCTCTGAGAAATTGTGATCATTGAAGCAGCAACTTCTGAAGAACAGCTATTGAAACTGCAAAGCATCCAGAAAAGCTTCATGATTAAATAGGTCACAATTGAATCTTGGTTTTATCTGCTGGTTTTGGCTGAGATAGTTCATTTTCTTTACAGTAGCTGGTAGGCGACTATGGTTTGGATTTATGCTGGAAACAGTGTTGATAATACAGAAGCATTTTAGTTGCCATTGAGCAATGCTCATGCAGATCAAGGCCTTTTCTGCTCCTCACACTCCCCTACCAGGAACAGGCTGGGGGTGCACAAGAAGTTGGGAGAAAACAGAACCATGCCCCCAGCTGACCATATGACATTGTGCTCAGTATATAAAGCTGGGGGAAGAAGAAGGAAGTGGGCTGATGATTGAAGTTACGGTGTTTATTTTCCCAAGTAATGATTACACAGGATGTAGCCCTGCTTTCCTGGAAATGGCTGAACACCTGCAGGCCCATGGGGAGTGGTGAATGAATTCCTTATTTTGCTTGTGTGCAAAGTAGGTATATGGATAAAACTTTTGCTTTACCTGTTAAACTATCTTTCACCTAGCACATAGGTTTGCTCACTTTTACTCTCCAGTTCCCTCCTCCATTCCACTGGGGGAGTGAGGAAGATGAAGTGAAAAGCTTCTAATGGATAAACAATGGCCCCAGTGGTAGGCTGGGGAGTGCTAATAAGCTCACTGGAGGATGATCGCCCAGGTGATCACTGGAAAACAGGAAGCACCCATCTTGCCTTCTCTTTCATCGACACCGACAGCTCCCCATCTGAGGCCGTGAGGAGGCTGGTCTGAAGCCAGCCAGTCTCCCTCACGGCCGTGTGAGACACCAAAGTCACCAGCAGGGAGCGGATAGCCAAAGCCGGGGAGACAAGGACAAGGAACAGTGCGGAGAGCGAGGTCCCCGGTAACGGCGCCCGAACCCCGCGGCCCTCGAGCCGCGCAGCAGGGGGCGCCACGGACACTGCCGGTGCGGACTACAACTCCCGGCATGCAACGTGGCGCACCGGTGCTTGCCGTAGGGACTCTGGGACGGATCCCCTCTGCCGGGGCTGATGGCAGGGGCCAGTCGGTGCCGCACCTTCTCTGCCGGCAAGGCAAGCCTGGCGCTACTCTGCTGCTCTGTATATGTTCGCCCCTCTTGTAACATTTTGCTCTTCTTTAGTGCCCCGGTGATGTGGCGGGACCCCCATAACCGGAAGCGCCTGTTGCCATAGCAACCCTCCCCGCAGTAAACATCCCGGGTGCCCCCGGAAGTGGTCAGAGCCGGCCTCCCATGTGGGCACTCCTGTTACCACTCCCGGGCGCGGCCGCAGCGGCTGCGGCCCTCGCGGCTTCACCGTTAAACGTTAACGGTTTACTCACTAAAACCTAACGGCAGGCCGTGCCGGTTAAACCCCTCCGCGGAAACGATTGGCCCATCGCCCCTCCGCCTGGCCAATCGGCGCCGGCCACGCTCCGTCCGCAGGAAACCGCACATGGAAAGCCACGATTGGCGGCGATAGCTGCAGGCCCTTCCCTTCCAGACTCCCCATTGGCTGTATCTTTGGCGTGGTACGCTACGATTTGTCAGCGGCGGAGCGGCGGCCCCCACCCTCCAGCGCCCCGCGTTGATAAGGCTGAGGGGGAGGGCCACAGCCGCTCCAGCAGGCTCAGCGGCGGCGGTCGGTTGGTGGCCGGGGGAGCGCGGGGTCGGGGCGCTGGGGTCCGTTATAGTGTGCGACCGCAGCCCACGTCGCTATGAAGCCGGTGTGGGGACTCGCTCTGGCGTGTACGCTGCTCCTGGCTGGTGAGTGCCCGCGGACTTCTAGAAGCTTCCGTTGAGTGGTACCTGGGGGCGGGGAGATGCTGGGGGTCGGCCAGCAGTTCCCCAGACACCTCTCCACGCACTCCCCCACCTTTTCCCTATGTCAAGGGAGATGGGGGCCGACAAGAAGCGCGGTGGGGCCCTTGGTGTTTGAGGGGCGGGGGTCCCGTCCTTGCCGTCCCCGCCGTTCTCCGTGAGGCGGGGGAGAGCGGCGCCCAATCTCCTGCTTTGCTCTCCCTAGGCCGCTGACAGCACCTCTCTCCGATGACTGGGGTGGCAGGCAGAGGGGGCCGGCCTGTGTAATGCTGCTCATGCGCGGCCACGGGCGGGGAGTGGGGGGAAGGGTTTGCCCTCTTACACGTTTGGGCTGTCTCCGGTTGGACTGAACTTTCTTCAGGGAGTAGAATAAAAGGGGTAGGACTGAGGCGAAAACTATGGGGATGGTAAGTGGACAAGTTCAGTAGTGTCTAGTGGCGATCAGGTTCTTAAGGTTGGATTCCATGTTTTTTCCCAGTATCGGTTACAGCTGAAGAGGTGGATGTAGAGGGGACCGTGGAAGATGACTTGGGTAAAAGCAGAGAAGGGTCCCGAACAGATGATGAAGTTGTTCAGAGGTTAGTACCTGGGGTGCTGGGTGAGTTACTTCTGAAACGCTAAGGCTTTTCTTCGCTTCTGAAGGGTCAGTTCGAGCATCAGTAATGCCTAAAGCCTCAGAAATGAGCAGAGAAGGGAGAAGTGTGACGCAAAAGAGACCTAGTCGCTTAAGTGACTGAATAGAAGTGAGTCTGAGAACTTCGGATTCAGAAATATTCAAGTTGGTTTCGACTAACATAAAACACAATATGTTCATAGGGATTTTCTCCCACATGTGGTAAATGGAGTCAGTTCAGTGCCTGCTGATGAAATAACTCTATGCCTGTGAGCCACCTCATCTCCTGTGAGAGCCACATGCTGAGGATTACAGTGGTTTTTTTCCCAAATTTCTTTTTTTTTTTTTTTTTTTTGGGGGGGGGGGGGGAAAAGAGTGTTTTTTGGAAGCCCGGATTTTCACTTAAATTTTAAATTAAGGTGATGCAGTTGAGGATGGCTATTCTTGCACTTATTTGATACTTTTGGGCTACGGCAGTGATTAAGGGTCTTAGCATTGTTGTAGTTACTCTATTACTACTGTTGCTGGATGATAAAATTAGTGACACTCTTTATAGGCAAGACTACTTGACAGGTTTTCCTTGTTCTAATAGAGAGGAAGAAGCTATCCAACTAGATGGCCTAAATGCATCCCAGATCAAAGAAATCCGAGAAAAATCTGAGAAGTTTGCATTTCAAGCAGAAGTCAACAGAATGATGAAACTTATTATCAATTCTTTGTATAAAAATAAAGAGGTTAGTGCCTTTGAATAGAACATGCTAGAAATCTTTGTGTGTGTTCTAGAAATCTGAGCACTGATTTCTGTTTCAGATTTTCCTCAGGGAACTTATTTCAAATGCTTCGGATGCTTTAGATAAGATACGGTTAATATCCTTAACTGATGAAAATGCTCTGGCTGGTAATGAGGAACTTACTGTCAAAATCAAGGTAAGAAGCATTAGGAGCAATCATCTCTTCTAGAAGAACGGTGGGAGGAATGTAAAAAGATAGTGGATCATAAAATGTAAATTTCTGCCTTAATACTGATGCAGATAGAAACTAGGACCATATCAGGACCTTTGCAGTTGATTTTGTCAAATACTGTTCTTCTTTACATGGTGAAAATACATTTCTGATTCTATGAGGAATAACTGAGGTATTGAAACACTGCAAAGTAGGTTTGCCTCGCTCCTGTAGTTACTGCGTATTTGATTTTATTGTAGCCAGGCTTGAATGTGAATAGCTGCTATTCTACTTAATACTTCTCTGTGGTACCTTATTAGGTATTAAAATTCAAAATGAAGTTAAAAGTGCGTCTTCTTTTTCTTCCATTTTCAGTGTGATAAAGAGAAGAACATGCTTCATGTTACAGATACGGGTATTGGCATGACAAAAGAGGAGTTGGTTAAAAACCTTGGTACCATTGCAAAGTCTGGTACAAGTGAATTCTTAAACAAGATGAATGAAATGCAGGATGATAGCCAGTCAACATCTGAGTTAATTGGCCAGTTTGGTGTTGGGTTTTATTCTGCTTTCTTAGTAGCAGACAGAGTAATTGTCACATCAAAACACAACAACGATACTCAACATATTTGGGAATCTGATTCAAATGAATTCTCTGTGATTGATGACCCAAGAGGAAACACTTTAGGACGTGGCACAACCATAACGTAAGTAGTAAATTTCTTTGGAGTTAAAAATAAAAAAGTGTTGGTATGTGTTGCTTATTGGAATTTGTGGATTATTTTAGAATTGTGACTCTAATACATTGTTTGCTTCTTCTGATACAGCTTTTCTCAGTGTAATAGAACATCCAAAATAAATATAGTTCACATTCCGTTAGATGAACTAAGAGAACCATGAGCATCTTGACAACTGTCAGCAAGTAATTCCAGACAGTTCAGCTGCCTGCAGACTCATATGGTTTCTCACACCATTGTGACCCCTCAAAAACTATATAAGGCTGTAGAGCTTCCTCTTGGAAACTAGCTGCTGCTTATATACCAGTCTGGTCTGATGCGAGTCTTAAACTGGAGCTTATTTGACAGGCCTGTTTTCATGGCTTTCATGAGCAGATTGGTTTATTTGGTCAGTGTTCAGATGACTTCTTCCTGAAGAAAGTGCTTAGCATGAAGAAGTTCATCTTGGTGCTCTAGTTCCAAGTAGAGCTAGTAAGAATGCATTAAACTCTTAAGTATCAGTGTTTTGAGGCTTTCATTTAAAGTTCCGGTTACTGTCTGTCCCAGTTGCTGAAAACAACACTTCCTTCCTGGAGCAGTTTGGTAGGGATTCTGGTGTTTAAGAATTGCTTTGAGCTTAAGAAATAAAGGCTCACTTGAATAAATTTGAATTCTCTACAGTTGCAAAAGAAGGAAGATGCATCTCTTTCTATAAAACTGCTTTAAAATGCTTGTCTAGCACTTTAATTGAACCTTTTTTTTTTTTTTTTTTTTTTTTTTTAGCCTTTTTTTGAAGGGGGAAGCTTTTGTTTTTTTTGAG
>NDXB01018243.1:140561-174859 GCA_002631895.1 Agapornis roseicollis
TTTTTTTTTTTTTTTTTCATTTTCTTTAGCCTTGTTTTGAAGGAGGAAGCATCTGATTATCTTGAGCTGGATACTGTTAAAAATCTAGTAAAGAAATACTCACAGTTCATAAACTTCCCCATATATGTGTGGAGCAGCAAGGTAAGTATATTTAAAAGATCACTGTAGAGTATGAACTTTGCTTGTGAAAACTCTGGTCAGATCTTTCAGGAAGGATGATGGAATACTATAGAATTTCTGTTTGTTTTAGTTTCCAAAAGCCTTCTGTTCCTGACTCTTTTGGCTAGGATAACTAGTTAGTTACTAGCAGAAATTAGTGTGTTGCTAAAATAACTCATTTTCAATGAACTTGTTTTTATTCTGATGCAAAGAACTTTACCAAAGGAAAAAGACTGTATGAATTACTAAAAAGGATCTTTCTTTCTACTGGCTTTGGTAGCTGGCAGCTCTGGTAAGCTCTCAAGCAGGGCCATGGTTAGGTCTCCTAAAAGAAGGGCAGCATCTTTAACTTTTAGGCATGTTTTTCTGATGTTTTCTCAGTGAAGCACTAAGTTACATCACCAAAGCCTCTGATGAGCGTTATGTTTCAAGCTAAACATAAAGTTATAAAATCTTGAGTATAGTGACTTCCCAATGTATTGAAGAGCATGTATTCATGAAAACTGCAGCTAAAAACCATAGCTATCTATAGAGAAATGCTTGCAACAGGCAAACAGCACAAGTTAAACTAGCATTCTGAGAGATTAAGCTGTTTGAGAGGATCCTAGAGCATACCTCATAGGAAGCCAAGCAGTCCAAGTCCTCACTCTCAGTTGTCTCTTTAGACAGAGACTGTTGAAGAACCCATTGAAGAGGAGGAAGCGAAGGAGAAAGAAGAAACAGATGATGATGAAGCTGCAGTTGAAGAAGAGGAAGAAGAAAAGAAACCAAAGACTAAGAAGGTGAGCACTGTCAGACTTTGTTTTGCAACTCATGTCAGATAGTTCAGTAACTTTCACAGGTAGTCTTCCAGATGCATTTCAGTAGCATGTGTATGCTTTCAAATAGCAATTCCTGTTTTAAGTGTGGTTAGAAACCTTGTCAGTAAAGAACCATCATAAGCAAAACAGACTTGGTTGAAATTAGGCAAATGACTGGGCACTTGGCAGTGTTACTTGCCTTGTGAGGCAGTGGTCCCTGGTCTTACTATAAATACATGAACAGCAGTGGACTCCAGTAATCTGACACTGTTGACGAATTTAAATTGAGCACGCTCTGCTGGAAAGCTTATTTTGGAATGGCAGTAGAATAGAAATACTGATACTCAGTGAATGTGTTCAGTGTACATAGGACACACTCTAGTGAAGATGACTTTTGTTTTCATGTGTTAACACTAATGTGTATATTTAAATGAGAATGCCAACTTATTTTCTAAATTAGAGCATGTATTTTTGACGTTCTATTGTGTTACGTTGCCTCAGTGACATTGTAGCCTCAGTGGAGTGTCTTTGACTTAACCAGAAGTAAAGACTGAGTCTTTATGAACGACTGTGTTCACATACCTAGGTTGAAAAGACTGTCTGGGATTGGGAGCTCATGAATGACATAAAACCAATCTGGCAGAGACCATCTAAAGAAGTTGAAGAAGATGAATACAAAGCTTTTTACAAAACCTTTTCCAAGGTAAGCTCTGAGCCTCAAGATTGTTTCAAAGTATAAACAAAATGGAAGGCTTACAGGATGGGATACTCCTGAAGAAGTAACTACTGTCAGTAGGTAGACTGAATTGTGGAGTGCCTAGGAGGAATAGCATTTGAGTCAGTTAATATTCTTTCCAGAGACATGGTACTACCCACCCAAGTGTTGAATGGCTTAGGTTTAAGAAGTAGTATGTTCTAGGTCATATGGAGCTTACCAATCTTTTCAAATGCTGACAGTGAAATTTTTATTCAGTCTGAGAGTAATAGAGTGTTGCACATGACAGAAGAAAGAGATACAGCTTTCTAGAAATGATGTCTATATATAAATGTGATATAATGTTGCCTTGGGAGTCTCTTTAACTGCTGTGATAATACTGTATTGGTTACTGTGCTGTCAGTGGTTGGCTTGTTAAAACAAACTAACAAAAAGAAGGGCAAGAAGAAAAAACTACATCTTGTGGAAAGTTAATGCTATGTGAGTAACTCCACTAATCTGTAACTTCTTATGTCCGTAATAACTGTACTGTTGTTGGGTAGGTTAATTGTAAAATAACTGCACTTCTTTGGCAAACTTGTGTTTTTACTGGAAATCTATTAACTCTGATTTTTCCCATATCAACTATAAGAATTCTGTCTTCACAGGAACACGATGACCCAATGGCTTACATCCACTTCACGGCTGAAGGGGAAGTAACTTTCAAATCTATCTTGTTTGTTCCTAATTCTGCTCCACGTGGCCTGTTTGATGAATATGGATCCAAAAAAAGTGATTTCATTAAGGTAGGATAAGCAAGTGCGTGGGTATGTTTTCATGTCTTAAAAAACACAAACCTTTAACCTGGCTGCCGTTTCCTCCTGTAATTCAGCTGTATGTTCGAAGAGTGTTCATCACTGATGACTTCCATGACATGATGCCCAAGTATCTAAACTTTGTTAAGGGTGTTGTAAGTATCACAAGTCTTACTTACATTTTATTTTTTTTTCCATCTTCAGCTACTGTTAGCTGTACTTACAAAGCTTTTTCCTCAATTAGGTGGATTCTGATGATCTTCCTTTGAATGTATCTCGTGAAACACTTCAGCAGCATAAATTGCTAAAGGTAAGCTAATTGGTCTTACAGTCCTTCATTGTAACACAAGAAGGAATTAGAAGAATGATGGCTTGATTAATTTTACATTTTAATGCATATAAACTAAAGTATAGGAAACCCACAAATTGCTGTTTTCAAACTATTTGCTTCAGATCAAGGACACCAAGTGTCTTGAATCCATTTGTTGCAGTAGGGTGAATTGAGGGTTCTTCCAAGTGCTTATTGTTATAACTTGGTATTGCTGGTTTTTTAGGTGATCCGAAAGAAACTTGTTCGCAAAACTCTTGACATGATCAAGAAAATTGCTGAAGAAAAATACAATGACACATTCTGGAAAGAGTTTGGTACTAATGTGAAGCTTGGAGTTATTGAGGATCACTCCAATCGTACTCGACTGGCTAAACTTCTTCGCTTCCAGTCATCTCATCATGAAAGTAACCTCACAAGCCTTGACCAGTATGTGGAAAGAATGAAAGAGAAGCAAGACAAAATCTACTTCATGGCAGGTGCCAGCAGAAAGGAGGTATGTGAACATTTGAAGAAAGAGGGAAAGTAAAAAAAATACTACAGCTCCTAGCAACAGTAGTACCATAAACACTGTGTACTCCGCATTTTCTGTAAATGCGAACACACCATGCATGTGTTACTACTGCAGTTCAGTTTTCCTTGTACCGACTTCTGTTAAATAGTTGTACAGGTGTTAGTAGCTGCTGGTACCAGTGCAATTAAACTGGCATCTGATCTATATTTTTGTCTTAGGCTGAGTCTTCACCATTTGTTGAACGTCTTCTGAAAAAGGGTTATGAAGTGATATATCTTACTGAGCCAGTAGATGAATACTGTATTCAGGCTCTGCCAGAATTTGATGGCAAGAGGTTTCAGAATGTAGCAAAAGAAGGAGTTAAGTTTGAAGAAAGTGAGAAGTCTAAGGAGAGTCGGGAAGCCCTGGAAAAGGAATTTGAACCACTCTTAAACTGGATGAAGGACAAAGCTCTAAAAGACAAGGTAAAATGTTACGTTGTATGTAATGCTTACTTGTGAATGCTGCTGTACTTGCTACAACACACTTTGCAGATTATTTTAAGCATAGACTTGAGAGTAGCCTTTCTTTTTATGAATAAATATACATGCTTGATACTGTTAATTTCAGGAAAATAAGGAGTTGGAATGTCAACTTCGAAATTTCAGATTTTTCTAAAGGTTCTGACTTACCTACTTCTGTCCTGCTATAAGCTACTAGTTCTGTGAACTAACATTACGGCTGGGGTTTTTTCTACAGATCGAGAAAGCTGTGCTATCTCAACGTTTAACCCAGTCTCCATGTGCTCTTGTGGCTAGTCAGTATGGATGGTCTGGTAACATGGAAAGAATCATGAAGGCTCAAGCTTACCAAACTGGGAAAGATATATCTACAAAGTAAGCTTTCAGTTGCATAGCAGTGAACTGTAGTTGACCTCCTATGCTTAGTGTGGGCACAACAAGCTTCCATCTAGTTGAGGTGGTACTTCAACAGTTGCAGTCTCCATAGTCTTACCTGGTTATTTTGAAGCCAAATATGTGAAACTGTTGCGTGAGCAAGACTCATCAATCGCATTTGCTATATCTGTAACTTTGTGACAAAAGAAGATGAAGTCTCTTAGTAATCTGAATGCTTGTTAGAGTTGAGCTAGTATGAAAGTGGGGCAGGGGGAGGAATATGCTTACTGTGGCTGTAATTAGTATTAAAGGGTTTAAGGATGTAGCTGGGTCCTGTACTTCAAAACTTACTAATGTACTTCTGTTCTCAGTTACTATGCTAGCCAAAAGAAGACATTTGAAATTAATCCCAGGCATCCACTGATCAAGGACATGCTGAGACGAGTCAAGGTAAATAAATAACAGTAGTGGAATATTGACTACTTGGCTGCATACAATCTGGCTGAATAGTTCTGCTTTTTTTGTTTTAAATGTTTTTCTGCATTAGGAAAATGAGGATGACAAAACAGTTTCAGATCTTGCAGTGGTATTGTTTGAAACCGCAACTCTGAGATCAGGATATATGTTACCAGACACCAAAGAATATGGAGACAGAATAGAACGGATGCTTCGTTTAAGTTTAAACATTGACCTGGATGCAAAGGTTAGTTTGCCTTCGACTTGGGGCTCCATAATTGACTAATACATAGACTTGCGTAAGATAAAATGTGTCTGGCTTCCTACACTTATGAGGGCCACCAGGAGCCTAGTACAAGTATGTGGGTGGGAAACTAGAGTCTGTACTCAATGCTCCTGTCCTTCTTTCTACCCTTTTCTATTTCTTTGGGATTCTGCTTTCTTATGATGCTTCTCGGGTATTGTCCTTAACTAAGTGGTTTTCCTATGGGAGTAAATTAGGTTTCAAAGGTATGTGTGCCTGTCTCTTAATGGCTAAATTAGTAATACGGGTTCTCATAATGCTGTGCAAGAACTTATGCTGGGTGTCTTGCCAAAGGAAGCATGATTAATGTGTCAATGCTAAAAAAGATTTGGTTTTCTCCAGGTAACTTAGGACAAGTGTTAGGAACTGATAGTGAATACTTCCATAGCCTGTATTTAGCTAGTGAACAACTAGTAAGTGTCCTAAGCAAATGGCTTGTGACCTTCCCTACAGGTGGAGGAGGAACCTGAAGAGCCTGAAGATGCAGCTGAGGAGACAGAGCAAGATGAAGAGGAGGTTGATGCTGATGCTGAAGACAGTGAAACACAGAAGGTATAGTCTAAAGTTTGTCTTACCTATATTTGTGTGGTTTTGTCTGTGGTGCTGCCTGGCAGATGGTGCTCATTTTGCCTTTCATGACACTAGTTCTTAATGTGAGGTTTTCCAGGCTTTTCTTGGAGGGGGGGAAAAAAACCTGCAGCACAAATTACTAGGTCTACTGCTAGGTCTACATTTGGGCATGTTGAAAAAGTATTTTAATAGCAAATTCTTAACATGGCATCATTTGAACAGAAGTATGACTTTAATACTTCAAAAAGTTGTAGGAGTGCTTTGCCAAAAGCATCAGCAATGGTTAGGTTCAGTTCTTGTGGGACAGCTTTTGTAACCTTTTCTACCTTCTAAAACTAATATTCTTACTCTCTTCTTGTCTTCACAGGAATCCACAGATGTGAAAGATGAACTGTAAGCTCCACTCAACTACTGTCTGCATTGGGGGGTTAAGAGGGAATGTGAATTAGATTGTTGTGGTTTTTTCCACTGTAAAATGTTGAGGGATGGTAATAGGGTTTAAGGGGGAAGGAGGATTTTTTTTTTTAAGTTCACTTTTCTAAAAACATTCCTCATGAATGTAAATTTGTATTATTTAACTGACTTGGTGTAAAATCTTGTCATGTACAAAATAAAATGTTCCCAAACACCATTAACTCTAAAATTTATACATAATAAGCTCATCTTGTGCACTAGCACAAAGAAACAAAGGGATTGCCTTGAGTGTTCAGGTCCTTTGTACAACAGGCAGTTTGCAGTCCTTGGGCCTGTCCACACTGGCACAGCCAAACTTAACTGTTGTAGCCTGTAACTGTGGTTAGGTTTTGGTTTAACAAACCTGCTGTGCTGTTAGCCAAAATGTAACTGGTATCTTGAGAGCTGTACTTAAATTCATAGTTGAAGTAAGTATTCAAGAAGCTATGTCTACTGACATCTTCAGAAAGACGAGATAGGGCATTTATAAATGGCATTGGAACTGATGTCCTGCCAGCTTGCACTGGGCTAGGTATGACTTGACTCCACTTACAGAATAGGCAGGGGTATCTTTTAAAAACATTTCCTTCCCCTAAATATGTGAACAGTCTGCAGTAGCTTATTGCTTCTGAGCATACACTGTCCTCCATGGTATTTGGTAGCCCTACCTTTGACTTGTAGATACAGCAGCGCTGCTTTCCCCATTTTTTTAAAGTTAGAAACTCATCTCTTACAGTTGTTGCTCTTTTAATGCTGTTGTTCCTGAACTTTCACTCCTGTGTTCCCTGGCAAAGTTCTGTAGGTACTTAACTGTCACTCAGACTAAATCTGTTGATACCAAATTGTAATGTAGACAGGTTAAACTGGAGGTACTGCTTTCTCTTCTATTCATTATGTTAGCTTTATGTGGTGGTTGGGTGAAGCACTACATTTTCTTTCTTGTGCCTCTACTTGGACACACCTTTATGTGGTTGGTAGAAAGTGTTTATGCTCAAGTGTTTTGTTTGTGGTATCTTGCCTTGTTCTGGAAGAAGTACGTAGGAGTAGTAGTTCTGTACAGTGACTTCACTGAAGAAACACTCTCTGTTAACGTAAGTTTTGTGAAGTTGGCAGTTGTGCAACCTGAAGCAAAATCCACTGTTCCAAATTAGGTGAGGGTACTGAACACTGATGTGAAGGAGTTGCTTTCCATTTACTAGGGTTCTCCTGTATCACCCAAATACTGTTTCCATGCAATAAACACAAATGCCATGTATCAGTGTGGTTATTGTGTTAGGGTTTATACAGAGATGTTGGCTTTATTGAAGTATGCTGCCTGAGAGTTCAAGGAAGGGGAGCCTAGTTTGGGGTTTTGTTGTGTTTTGCTTTGGGTTGTTTTTTGTTTTTTTAGTGAGTTTGGGATTGTTCTGGGCTTTGCTTGCTGTGGTAGTATCACAGATCTACCCAAGAACCTTTTGTTGTTAGGGCATGTGGGCAGTATTCTACTGCTAGAGTGTAGTTCATTAGTAACAGCGACTTCAGTAGCAGTCCTTTGCTAGTTATTTAATTGGGCAGGTGCACAATTTCTTCTTAAAGCATGATCCTCTTACTATGGCAGTGTAACTTTTGTGCTCTGTAGTAATCAGCTGCTGCTGAGGTTTTGATTTCATGCTTCCTAAAGTATCGGTTTAGTAATGCAATTCTTAATAATAACAATGCATACCCTTCCTTATCTGTTCGACCAGCCTGAGTAGCAAATACAACATATATCTGCTGCATAGTTAGGAGAGTTTTCATAGCTAACAAAGCAGAGTATTGGAAGCATAGGGTTGCTTGTTGTACTGTTCTTAACCTGTTGTAGACTTGAGCAGCTGATGTTCTTGCTGCCTTGATTGGTTGTAGGATAACATACCCAATTTCAGAAATAATAAAGAGCACGCATGAGAGTCATGCTTCACGCTTTGTCTTCCTCAGCTGAGTTTGTAATGTACAACATGCAGTGGTTCAGCTGCTTCCTCCACCCTGGACTGGCAAGTGTTTGCTATTAATAAGTACAAACTGCAGTTGTAAGCTTGCTTTTTGGGTCAGCCTCAGGCTCTCTCAGTGCTGCAGTCACCAATTCTGGGGTTGTCACCTCACTTGTTAAAAGCTGGTACACAGTCAGCTTTGTTCCTAATGGGCATTAGTTCCTTAATGCTAGAGAAGGCTGGGGTAAAACATGCTCCCTGTTGCTCACTTGCCATCAGCAGTAGAATATACTTAGAAATCCCAGCCACATCACAATTGGAAACCTCCCTCTGCAGCCTTTAGGAAAGCAGGTCAGAAATCAACAACATAATGACAGATACCCTGCAAAATATTTGAGTACTGAGATAATCATTGGTGAAACCTTGCTTTTTAAAGGGATACCTGAAAAACTGCTCTTGCTAATGTAGTTAGAACAGGAGCAAAACACTGCTGAACTACTTAAGTTTGTCTCAATAAAGTTAGGATGAGGACATGGCAAAACAACTTAGTTTTGCTTAGGAACGGTGAAGGAAAAAGTGGTTTCACCAGAAATGAACCTGGACTGGTAAGATGTTCTCACTGCTTGATTTCTTTAGGCTTAGCAGCTGAGGCTTACTTTTGGACCTTTTTATTAGTGACTGCAGTCACTGATAAGGGTGAAGGAGCAAACCTGTCATTCAGTAATGCAGGCAGGGGCAGGTAAGAATAGGAAAGGATTTCATTCTGTTTAGTTTCTTCTGTAGGTTAGCTAATAGTTGCAGAAGTCTGGGAGCAGAGACACTACAAACCTTTCTTCTTAGGAAAGCCACTCCAACTTTAAACATAAATAAACTAACAGCTTCACAGCTGTAACAGATGTAAAAGTAGTGCTGTCAATGATTGTTGCTGTATCCCTCTGCTATTAAAAGAGCTTCTAGTATTTTGCCACTAGAAATTTGGAGCTTTTTTGTTTCTTAATGGGTAATTCGTCAGATTGTGGTTTTCTTTCCTGAGTTAAACCTGAGCATGTGCCTTGCTCAAGGGAAAGTAATCCCCATCCTTCACCAGCTCTAATGCATGCCATTCAAACACAGGTTGTTGTACCATCCTTGTATAACTCTTAATGTTTGTGTCTATGACCTTGTGTGTCTTCCCAAGTTCCTGTTGTGGGAGTTTTGTGGCAATCCTATTTCAGGACTGAAAGGTAAACCTGCATTAGTTACAGCTGTCCAAGTCAGTTGTAAATGGAGGAAGATGTCCCAGCAGAGTAAAACTGTACACAATTTCAGTGTAATCAGTGTGTATTAACCCCATTTTAACACAACCATGTTGTAAGATCCTCCCCAGCCTTACAGAAGACCAAACTAAGTTTCCTGTCAGTGATACAGACAGAACATCAATGTTAACTTTGTTAGGGCCAGTCAACCAGCACAAAGAAGAGGCAAGTGCAAAAAGTGCTGCCATAAGGAATCTGATCTACTGCAGATGAACAGCAGAGCTTATTGAGGCTAATGAGAGGCCACAAAAACTTGAGTTTTCAATATACTAAACATCCTGTGCTTGTGAATCAGCTGAAAAGTTTCAACTTCCCTCAGACTTGCTACTGTGAGATTGCATCTTTTATTCTGAAGGATACTTACATTGCAATCAAGATGAAATCAAACATCTTGGCACACAACTGATTTGGCTTGTAACAACAGTATTTGGTGTACATTTATTTTTACTACTGCCTGTAACTGTTTAAAGGAAGCAAAAAATTACGGAGTACAGTATTTCACACACAGATTTCTGCAGTCGAGGCAGCTGAACAAATGTTTCATTGGTTCTGGTTTTCATAGCGTAAGTAAAGTCTGCTCATTGTTGTGAAGTCTGAACGTCACCTGATCTTGCTTTTAGACCCAACAGTTCTGTTTGCAGTTCTCCAGGCTTAGGAGGTACTTCAGGGATGCTCTGTTAAAAACAGGAAGGCATCAGCATGGTGGCATAAACAAAACTAAACTCATAAAACAGTAAATCGGCACACTGTAAGAGATGGCACTACAGCTAAGTTGTGATTACACTGTCCTAGTTTTTGAGCACAGTACTAATTCTTACAAGCAAAATACCCTAAAAGTCAACCTATACCTCTTTTTATAATTTGACTTTAAAGTAGCAAAATATGATTTGAAAGAAAGGCACAAAAAGAAGGAATGGGCAGTTTGCTTTGAAAGAACAAAGTTTTCTGCCATTTAAGAAAGTAAGCTTGGTTAGGATGTCTACTACAGCTGCAGCTTCCACACAGGTTCTTGGTGACAGAAGAAAAGGTTTTACTGCTTCTATTGTTCTGTTTTAGAAATTAAGCACTAAAACTGGAGATGAAATTTAAAGGAAGGAAAAGACACCAGATGCTGTTTCAAGACCTTTACCTCTTCAAAATGTGTGCTGCCTGAAAGAGATGTAGATCATTAAATCATTCTGAATACATACACCTATGAAGGCCATAGTGGATAATATTAAAATACATAAATACTTTCACATCGATGACTTGACCCTCACTGCTTGAACTTTCATGTGGCAGCTCAAGCATGGTCATTTTTAACCTTTCTCTGACTTCAATACAGCACAGTGTTTTTAAAAAGCAAAGTACACAAGCACAGGAGGGTGAGACCAGGCTTACAAGCTAAAAGGTCTCCAAGAGACCAAACTAACCACTGATATCTCCAGTGGCTGGTCTCAGTTGGAGCCGAGCTCTCAGTGACTATAACGTTGATAGTAACGCTGACTGTCATTGCTTCTAATGCAAAGTTTTGGTCGTCATTCCCATTACTGGAGGAATAAAAAGTCTGGTTTAAGCCTGGTATGGCCACTTCTCGCCACTTCTGCGCGCTGTTCCCAAACCCCGGCACCGCTCTCCCCTTCATGGCACCACGTCCCTAGTTGGAAGGCAGCTGCTCAGGGACGCCCTGAGGCCAAACCCTCTCCCTCAGGAGCCCCTCCACTCCACCGACAGGCTCCGTAACGCAACCGGCCCCGCAGGCACTTACAAGGTCTGGCCGGTAGTACCTGTGCACCACCTCGGCACCCGCCAACATGGCCAGCAGGCTGGCCGTCAGCGTCTTCAAGTAGGTGGACCACGGCACGCCGGCGGGCATGGCCACACGGCTCGCCTACCGCTACCGGTCACCCCTCACCACCGCTGCCTGCGCACGTCATGCGCCGGATGGACGTCATCTCACCCCCTGCATCTCACAGCAGCGTAACAGGATCCGGAATACACCCCCCGCTGCGTGTGACACGCCTAGCGTCATGACGTAGGGTCGTACACATCCTCAAGCCCCGCCCCCACGCCGGGCCGGCTGGCCGGCTGCGCATTCCCATTGGCGGATGCTACTCACGTGACGCGGGTCTGGCCGGCAGGTCGGTAGTAGCGCTGAGGAGCAGGGGGAGGGGGCGGCTAGGGGCGTCCGGTGACAATAGCCCCATTGGTGGCCGAGGCTGCGTGCCGGGCATGGAGGACCAGGAGCTGGGCAGGTACCGGCGGGGGCCGCAGCCCTGCTGGGGCCTCGAGAGCTCCGCTGTCGTTTTCCTCCTTACCCCGGGAGGAGCCGGCCCCGGGGTGCGGCGGTTCCCCTCTCCCCCTGAGGCCGCTGAGAGGAAGGGAGGGAGGGACGCGCTCCCGGGAGGGGCTTGAGTGAGAGGTGGCGCGGCGGGGTGGGCCCAGCGCCGTGTGCGGGGAGCGGAGTGGGGAGGCCCGAGGCGTTGGGCTGTGGGGAGCGTGGGGTGCGATGCCGGGTGCGTGCACCCCGAGTGAGGATCTCCCGGGGCAGGAGCTCTGTCTGGGTGATCGGTTGATGAGGATCCGCGGGCGCTGGTGTGGGTGAAGTGGGAGCGACGTGCGGTGGGGACCCGCAGCAGGGCTGCGGGTGGTTACTGGGGGGGGCAACAAGGGAGGAAAGTTGGTGGGTGCTCACGGCGGGGAGGTTTGCGGGTGGCATGGAGCGGTGTGAGCCCCGCCTGTGTGCGGGGCGGTGGTGCTGAGGCGGGGGAGGCAACCCTAGGAGGTGCCAAAATAGTTATTTAAATGTTCCATAACGTATACAGCAATAACAAGAAATCGTGCTTCTCAAGCCGTGTCAGAATAATGACCTAAAAACACTTGTATGAAGCTTGGAGGTAGGGGTAAAAAGCTCTCTTTCATCTCATTACTGTGTGTCTGGAGGACTTGTCCATGACAGGGTGCGAATTGTCCTCTATTGAAAGGGAAACTTCTCTTTCAAGGAGATTTTATATATACATTAAATAAGAAGGCATCTGAAGATCAGTTTTGTTCGGTTCAGTAAGTGCTCAAGTCTTTGATGTCAAAGGGAGCTTCTCCAGCAGGGGGTGACATATTTTACTGTGCTCTGAAAATCTCCCCCGACTGTTAGGCAACTTCCCCAGGAGCCTGACAGACCTATATGCAAAGTCATTCTCCTTGATTGAGAGCAGCTGTTCGGTTCAAAATCAGTGGCCTGGTCAGAAGACTGTGGGCTACTCTAGCGTAAACTGATTTACAGTGGGATTCTTAAATATTCATAGAATCACAGAATGGTTTGGGTTGGAACAGACCTTAACAGTCACCTGGTACCAACTCCCCTGCCATGGGCAGGGACACCTTCCACTATGCCAGGTTACACTGCGTAATAGAGAATGGTCCCCTTTCTTGAGATATATAGCATCATTTAGGTTGGAAAAGACTTCTGAGATCATCAAGTTCAGTCGTAAACCTCACACTGTCCAGTTCACCACTAAACCATGTCCCTGTGTGTCACATTTACATGTTTTTTAAATACCTCCAGGCATGGTGACTGCCCTGGGCAGTGTATGCCAGTGCCTGATAACCCGATTTCCCAGTGTCCAATCTAAACATCCCCTGGTGCAATATGAGGCCATTTCCTCTTGTTCTGTCACTTGTTACTTCAGAGAAGAGACCAATCCCCACCTCATCACAGCTTCCTTTCAAGCAGTTGTAGAGAGCGATAAGGTCCCCCCTGAGCCTTCTCCAGACTAAACACCCCCAGTTGCCTCAGCCATTCCTAATAGGACTTGTGCTCCAGACCTTTCACCAGCTTCATTGCCCTTTTCTGGACCCACTTCAGCACCTCAATGTCTCTCTTGTAGTGAGGAGCCCAGAACTGAACACAGGATTCACAGTGCAGCCTCACCAGTGCCCAGTACAGGGGGATGATCACTGCCCTGGCCCAGCTGGCCACACTATTGCTGATACAGGCCAGGATGATACTGGCATTCTTAGTCAAATAGTCAATCTTGGCCAAATTTCTGTGTATCCAAAAGTTATTTGGTGGCTTTATAATAGTGTAGAGATGACAAAATTATTTCCTGAAAATCTGCTGTTCATGAAATCTTTTCTATGTATTTTTATGGTGTGGAATCTGTGGACAAGAAGGCGGCTGTGTAGGTAGAAGCAAATGACAGTATGAAGCAGAAGTTTCTGTTGGGGTGTGAGGGCTGTATGTGACTAATAAGTGTGTGGAGCAGAAGATCTGTAATTGGAAAATTGTGCATGGAAGGAGACTGAATGTGTGTGTGAGAACTTCTGTGTAGAATAAGTGTTGGGATTCAATATGCAATAACTGGACAACATCTGCCACATGATTTGTTAAAGCTCTCTCATAATCTGCATAGTAACTAATCCTATATGTACTCATAGTGCTTTGTAGCCCGGAATGATTCATCCATTCTGTGCTGTATCAGATAAAGTAACTGACATAACATTAAGAAAATCTATAACTTGTGAAACGTGACGTCCAAAGAGTTTTACTTCATTTGTGTTGTAAGTTGTTGGCATCTTTGATAGACAGTTTGCCTTCATAATGTGCGTCATGGAGTGGCTTGGTTTTCAGGGGAAAAAAAAAAAAAAGAAGGAAAAGCTCTACACTTTGCTTACAAATGGTGTGGTTTTTCCACATGGCAGTAATCCCTAAAGAACTGTACTGTTGGGTTTAACATCACCTGATAGCAGCTAAGCAGTAGACTGCCTAGGGCACTTGCATAGTTTACTGCCATGTTAATAGAGTTGTTGGAGAACGTAAGTGCGGTACAGCCTTGGTAATGATTGGTGTTTTTAGTCTTTTTGGTGTATCACTACATTCCTACATTGTTTATAAATTGTGTCTTTTTTCCCCTCCCTTTCTAAGATACTACGCGTATCTCCAGCAAGCTCAAGCATTTTATACATTCCCGTTTCATCAGATGATGACTGCGGTGCCCAACATGGAAATGGTGACTGAGCAGCCGACTCTAGAGGGCATCCCAGAGCCAAACATTGCTCAGGAGCCTCCAAAAGGTACTGCGACTGAGCTGTGCTAAGTGAGATAGCCTTAGTGATTCGGTGGGGGCAAATATTATTGGTCTTAAACTACTTCTTTGGGTTATTGGATTTCTTTTCTTGATGCTGTCTGAGGAAGTACTGATGAACTCTTGTCTTTAAGTAACATTCCTTTATCAGACAGTTAAAAAAAATAAACTCAATTGATAGTATTCATATTGTTCAGCTTCACAAAATTCCCTTGTAGCAGGAGAAGCAGATTCTTGTATCAGTAGATAAATTTATAATTTTTAGCTGATTTCATGGTGTTTAATGTTATGTTAGTGACGTTTGGTTTTCAAAGGCTGAGTTCAAAATATTTTTCTTTTTAATTTCTGCAAGAGAAATATGGTACAATACTGTCTATTTGAAACATTTTTTGTTTAAATGGTGGTTTAGTTTGTTGTAGTAATCAGTGAATTGTTTATGTACAGTAAAGATTGTTTGGGTTTGGTGAGGCTTATTTAAACAAATACCAGCAGTGCTGGAAAGAGCCCTGTAGGTGACACAAGTCAGTTCTGTGTTGCCTTTCTTTTCCCTCACTAGGATTTCGTAGTTTAGGCTTTACAGTAACTATGCCAAGAAAAGACCCTTTGTTCTGTTACTTTGCTTGCTGTTTACCATGTAACAAAGCAGTGATCTCTGCCAGGCTGAAATTCTGATTCTACAGACAGTATTCGCACACTGAGTTTTGTCTTGCTTTTAATACTCACATACAGGTCAAAGCTCTCAGTATGAGGTGTCATATCAGCCAGTTCATGCAATGAAATTGCTGTTTAAGTGCATCCTTTGAGAAGTTTGTGTTGTTTTAGTTGTAATATATGGCCAGATGAAATCATAGGAAGAAACCTTCCAGTTTACAGTAATTGTGACTGCTCAATTCATTCAAAGTACTATTCACTACAGTTAGGATGTACCTCAGCCCTATGCAGACAGGCTTCTTTTGCAGTTTTATTACTAGATAACAGGATGTCACCATAGGTATCCTGTTTGACTGCACTTTCAAACATGGAACCTAAGCCTCAATGTTCTGGCATACTCTCCAAAAGAAAACAAACTATTTCAAAAGGATTGTTGTGTACACCATGTAAGCAACATAACCTTGTCACAAGATTACTCTTGGTTTGTATCCTAAGTCAGCATAGTTGCCTGTGAATTGTGTGCGTGCCTGTGGCACAGAGACACCCAAGCTAGCTTTGTGTTGAGCCTGCAAAACAGAGATTCATCTGAGAATTGTTTAAGTGAATGAATTTTGAAGGTAAATTTAGCTGTCTAATTTCTTTTGGTACCCATACATTTAGCTCGGTCCTTCCGAATATCCACATTCAACATTAGAAATGTACAAAAAGGATGCTTGTTATGTGTTTCAGAAGTTAAAAAAGGAGGAAGGAAAAGAAAAGCCAAAGCAACTGAGCCAAAGCAACCTAAAAAGCCTGCTGCTAAAAAAGAAAAGTCAGCCAAGTCAAAAGGCAAACAGGAAAAGATCACAGATACGTTTAAAGTCAAAAGAAAAGTGGACCGTTTTAATGGGGTATCTGAAGCTGAACTTTTGACCAAGACTTTACCTGATATCTTGACCTTTGATCTGGACATTGTAATAGTAAGTAGCTCACAGTTACAAGATTAGGTAGAGAAGTGAATAGTCTGTACTCACTGGTTATGATTTACATTCCTCATGCCTACTTATCTGTATTGCTTATATGGCAAGATCTTGCAAGATAAAGTATATGAACTGTTTCCTGTGTGCAGAGCAGCTTTGCATTTTCTGTTTAAAATCGTAGTAACATAGTTCTCATTTCTGAGAAATCTGAGGCTTACACATAATACAGAGTCATGAGAGACTGTTACTTGACACTTTATTTACTGGAAGCACTAACCAGTGGCTGTAAAACACACTGTGAGCAGTTGTTTTGACACTGCACATCTAAGTGAGGCTCTGCTATAGAATTGTCAATTTTCACATTTTTTTAAATAATGCTGGAAGGGACCATTAATGGTTTTGTTTATTGACAGCAACTTAAAGAGAATTGAATAAGCATCCTTACTGTAATTTGCTTAAATTCCTGACTGGTTTCTTTGCAGATTGGCATAAACCCTGGCTTGATGGCAGCTTACAAAGGACATCATTACCCTGGACCTGGAAACCATTTTTGTATGTTTTTATTTTCCTTTCTTCCTAGAGAATGGGAAGCACTTTGTTAGAACTTGTGGCATTTTAATTAAACTGCTTTCAGGTTTTCCTTTTTTGCTTTTTTTGCCCTTTGGGGTTGTTTTTTTTTTTTTATGCAGAAAGGGATTTTGCTTTTAACCAATCAAGAGTGATTTAAGTCACCCAACAATAGCTTATACACTAAATACAAATGTAAGATGTCAGTAGGTTCTGTCAGAGAGGCCTAGTGCAAGGAGAAACAATGGCAAGGGTATAAAAGCTGGCACATGATATTTGCCACATTCTTTTCTACGAAATCCATATTGATCACATTCAGTGCCTGCTTAAGGGAACTGCAAAATCTCAAGCTGTCTACTGAGCTTAACTTAGAAATAAAAGCCTAGTTTACATAAACAGGATCATAGTGAGGAATTCCTGTTGTTCACTAGAGATTTTCTATCCTCTTGGCAGTAGATAAAATAATTTTGGCCATTTAAAACTTTTCTGGTAGGGCAGTAGTCTTCCCAAATTAACTGATGCTCTGTTAACATAGATTCTTCCTTTAGCATTCCAGTACTCTGATAGTCAAGGGGGGTTTTTGGTTTTATTTTCCTTACAAAAAGGCAAATGCTTATCTTTCTACTTTGCAGGGAAGTGTCTGTTCATGTCTGGTCTAAGTAATGAACAGCTGAACCATATGGATGACCATACCTTGCCACATAAGTACGGGATTGGATTTACAAACATGGTTGAAAGGACAACACCTGGAAGCAAAGACCTCTCCAGGTAGGATAACAAGGAGGAATATCATGATTTTTGATAGATGAATAGTTGTGATTTTAATGTTGAGTACTTTCTCTTTTAGCAAAGAGTTTCGGGAAGGAGGGCGAATTCTGATGCAGAAGTTACAAAAGTATAAACCTCGTATAGCAGCTTTCAATGGAAAATGTGAGAACCTTGGCTTTCCAATGAATTTGTTTTGTCAGTAGCTCTTTTCCCCCCTCCCCCATTTATCCCATATTCTCTTCATTTCAGGTATTTATGAAATTTTTAGTAAAGAAGTTTTTGGAATAAAAGTTAAGAACTTGGAATTTGGACTGCAGCCACACAAGGTGCCGGACACAGAAACTGTAAGTATTGATGCGGAGGAACAAAATCAGGGATTCCATTTTGGTTATCTCAAAACCAGCAGAGTCTCAGGACTTGCACACGCTTAGGATAACATCAAAGTTTGTCCAGAGTACAAGGCATGGGAAAGACTTAAACAGAGAAAGAGGAATAGTGCGGATTTCAGATGCAACTCTAATGCAGCTTCTTTATAGAGTTACAGGCTTTATTTGGGAAGTAGTGTATGAGGATTAGTAGGACAGTGCATTCTGTGAGGCCTAACATATGAACAAAACATACTTGCTTTTATCGTAACTGTCATCTACTTCCATCTGATCATCTGTGTCCAATGCTCAGTATGTTTGTATTACTGAATTTTGATACCAAATATGACCATGGTGCTGTTGCACAGTACAGCTCCAGTCTTACTGGATCCGGGTATGCCCAAGCACTTCCGTCAGACCTAGCCTTCTTCAGCTGATTTGCAGCTTGAAATTAAATTAGACACTTAACATAAAGTGAACAGTTTGATGAAGAGTGTATTAGTCACAGACATCTAGTGCTGGAAAGTATCTCAAGAGATCAGCTATGTCTCATCACAGATACGTTTGTTTAACTTGTTCTTATAAACCAGTTAAGGCAAAGGCAATTACACAACCTGCCAACGTAGCTTGTTTCAAAGCTTCATTACCTTGTCTGTTCAAAAGTTTGGGTTGGTTTTATTTCTGTTCCAAATTACTGGTGCTGCAATTTCAAGAGCTCAGTGTAAGCTATGCAGCTTTAAAGGTGAAGTGTTGCTATCAGAGCCTGAAGAACCACTGCTGATTAAGTGCTTGCTTCTTAAGTAGCTCTTAAAGACTTCTGCAGTAGATGCATTTGTAAGGAAGATGAATAATCCTTGTTACTAGTACATGTTCATAAATACTATATAATAATAAAAATATTAGATACAGTTCCTTTTTCCTGAACTGTATGCCATTACTTTAGGGCAGTTGGCAGAGATAGAGACATTTAATTTGGCTTCAGCTACTCTAACTCAAGAGTTTCAAACCTTGGCAAGTGTGATGCAGAGGTGCTTGGCCAAGAAGCCAGGCTGATGAACCTGTGATGCCTTCCTTGCTATTATAGGGTGTTTGCATGCTGTACTCCTCTGCAGGCTTGCTGGCTCAGAGCTCTGCAGTGTGCTCCACTCTCTGGCACTTACAAATTGCACTTGTAACACATACTGCTAGTACATCTCCTGCAGCACAGAAACAACTGGTGAGAATTGCCCTGCTTCAGCAGCTGGTCATCAGCCCTTCAGGGCGAGACTTCTGGTGGGCCAGGAAAAATGAAAGACTCCTTTTATCTTCTTCCACAGCTACCAGTGTATTAGTTGAAGTTGGTGCAGCGGGTTAAAGCAGCAAGTTAACTGTTAAGTTATTCTCAATGTACTAAATACCAAGCCAGGGTATTTAGCTCAGGGACCATTAATACTATTTCTCCTGCTTTTTGTCTCAAGCTCTGCTATGTTATGCCATCATCCAGTGCGAGATGTGCTCAGTTTCCCCGTGCACAAGATAAAGTTCATTATTACATAAAGCTGAAAGACTTGAGGGATCAACTGAAAGGCATTGCACCAAACACAGAGGTGCAAGAGGTGCGGTACACCTTTGACTTGCAACTTGCACAAGGTATAGTGCTTAATTTGTTAATCCTTTATTAAAAACATGGTGTCCCATACACCACAACTAGTAGTTTCCCAAGCAAAAAGAAATTAAGAATTTAAGGAGAGGGGGGGAGATGTACTATGTTCTCTAAAGCATGCAGTGTAGAATTACAGATTCCACTGTACGGCCTTAATTATCTGGGGGGAGCAGGGATTATTGTGTGGCTGTTTTGTCAAGTGTTCTCTGCTAAAAATGCTCTCTGATCATCTTTACTCTTCATATTAATACTTGAGGTCTTCTCTTTTGGCAGAGGATGCCAAAAAGATGGCTGTCAAAGAAGAAAAATACGATCCAGGTTATGAAGCAGCATATGGAGGAGCTTACTGCGACCGTGCGCCCTATGAAAGTGAACAGTGCACTTTCTCTTCAAATGGAACTGGTAAAGTGAAGAACTTGGGACATTCAGTCTCTAAACCCTTTCTCATGTATAAATACTTCGTGCCATCAACTGCATTTTACAAACTGTGTTTTCCTATTTGTGTTTGATTTGGCTGCAGGTAATCCACAGTACTGTGAGGGGCCATCCTTTGGTGAAGTTCCTAATGGACAATGGATGACACAGTCCTTTGCAGACCAGATTCCAGAGTTCAATGCTGGTGCGACACAGGAAGAAGAGGGAAGCAACATGTAAGAGCTGTGTCTTCTCAGCTATGCATACCTGCTGCAGTTTTAATGCAGTGCTCAAGATTGGTACCTCGGTTCTCCAACTGAAGCATTTGAATAGGATTTTATCTCTCCTAGTTATTTTATTCTAGTCCCAAGTATGTGTGTGGTAGCTCCAATCAATGAACTAGAGAATTTTTAAGGAACTGTCCGAGCTTTTTAAAAAGTTAGCCCTTTTTTGTATATGAGTTTTATATTTAATGTATCCCATTTATTGCAGGGTTTGAAAAACTGCTTTCTCATTTGTGAGGATTTCTTTGCGGAGTTAATTTCATTCCATGAATCATAACATAGTAGTAACAGCAGCAGTATACTGGTGCCTCAATATTGGGATCTCTCATAATCCTTTTCTATCCTGAGGGGAAAATGGGAATTGTACTCTTATCTTACATGAAATGGTGTTTTTAATCATGCACAGTTAAGCAAACTGTGTTTTTTAAGTCTGACTTTGACCTTCTTTATGCAGAAAGTTGTATTCTGCAGTGTATTTTCTGGGTGGGAAGACAGCGCTCTGTCTATTCAGGATTAAAGTGGGTGGAGACATCTCAAGACACAGCACTTTGGAGGGGAATCTGTGTTGCACAGGACAGGGCCTAAATATTGTATCTAAGCTGTTCTTTAGGGTAAGGTTTCCCTAGCACTCCATCTCTTCCCTCATTAAATTCCAGTGTAAGGAACTGGAATTCCTTTAAAAAAATGAACAACAGTGATTCTTGAATTCTGTGGCATTTAACTCTCAGTGATATCTGTGGGATTAGTCTCTTCAGCTGACCTTTAGCAGAAGACAACCCCTTTGCACAGATTCCATTGCAGAGAAGTGAAAAGTCAAGCTCCCTGTAAAAATCACATAAAGCTGCATCGTTTATATCAGATACAGTTAGCACAGGGTGAAAGAGGTTTGTGCTTTAGTGGGTTTTAACATCCAGCTCTCTTCAGTCTGTAAGACCTTAGGAAGAAGGGTGTTGTCATTATTCCTTGAATTAAATCTAAGGACAGGTGTTCCATGAATGAGAAGCTATCTGTAGAAACTCCAGCTCTCTTTTCAGGAACTTGCTTAAACAATACCCCTTTTTGGCCAATATTAATGACTGAGAGAGAAATGAAACTCCATGCTTATGCCTAACCATCATATTCTTTCCCTCTTTTACCATGTGAGGAAGAAATGAAGTGAAAGCAATAAGCTGATCAAAACACTGAAGTTTTGATGATCTTACAACAATAGGTGCTTCACATACTTGAAAAAGAGATACAGACAGTATATCCACAATCTACACTGGTCAGAGATTCCTGAACCGGTGTCTTCTGTCCTTTCCTCACAGCCAGTGACAGTTGTCATGCACCACACATAATGAGTTAGCATAGATTCTAAACCTGCTGTAGCAGCTCCCACTGAGATCACACACTGTCAGCCTGTTGTGAGGCAGGCACAATGTTTACAGTTTCTTCCCAAATGATGTGGCTCAATTCTGAGTGTCTTAAATCAAGCAAGTGTGCATTACGGTTCTGATTGTGTTTATTAACCTCAGCTGAAAGCTGTCCAGTATGTTGTCGAAAAGGTATGGGGCTTGTCTTGTCTGTTATTTAAAGTGTACTGTATCACGTATTGCTGTTTACATGGACATTTTCCTACAGGTGCTCAAAGTATCTTGCATCAGGGATTTGTTACAATTCAGTTTTATTTTTCAACAAAATTAGAAGCATGTAATTAGCTCTTCTGAGTATGTAGCACAGTAGGGTAACACTACTGTAAGGCTATGCTGTTTGACTGGAAGGGAAAGGCCTTCTCTTTAATGGAGTCGGCTACTAGGTTATCTAGGTATAGAATTCAGTGTTCAATGACCATTCCACTAACTATTGCAATTCTGTGTGTACTCCCTCAGAACTGGTGCTCTTCTCCTTACAGTTATACAAAAGTTCTTAAACCTGTCTTAAAACTATCAAAAGTTTCACAATAAAATCAGGAATTGTATTGCAGTGTCTCAGAACATCCTTTTGTGTCTTGCTAGCAGGGGGCTGCAGGGTGCATAAGACATGGAAACCCTGAAAAACAGAGTTGCCACGCAACAGAATTCTGCTCACTAAAGTGGTGTGTGCGTTTTCATTTGAGGCTGTTTAATGTGGGCCAGACAACTGAAAATACCTTGTATGGCTCTGGTGAGGCCCCTTACTACAAGACAGACATTGAGGTACTGGAATGGGTCCAGAGAAGGGCAATGAAGCTGCTGAAGTGTCTGGAGCACAAGTCCTGTGAGGAGTTGGTGAGAGAACTGGGGGGCTTAGGCTGGAGAAGGCTCAGGAGAGACCTAATCGCTCTCTACAACCATTTCAAGGAGGTTGTAATGTGGTGGGGTCGGTCTCTTCTCCCAAGTGACAGGTCAAGGGGAAATGGCCTCGTATTGCACCAGAGGAGGTTTAGACTCGATATTAGGAACAATTTCTTCACAAAGAGAGTTACTGGCATTGGAACAAGCTGCCCAGGGCAGTGGTGGAATCACTATCCCTGGAATTGTCCACAAACTGTGTAAATGAGGTCCTCAGTGACATGGGTTAGTGGTGGCCTTGGCAGTCTTGGGATAACATTTGGCGCTGATAAAGGTCTTTTCTGTGTTTCTGCCATCAGACATTAGAGTCTTACTTATAAAGACTTTACATTAAACCACACTGCTTGGCACTGAATTTCACCTCTGTAAACATTTAATAAAAATACATCATTGTGAAGTAAACTTGTTTCCTCACCTTACATGGAAGTCTGTCGTTCCAGCCATAAGCACACAAAACTGATGGTCACTCACCTAGTTAACAGATCCTTAGCTTTCTAAAAAATCAGTTAATTACACAATATCTTGCATCTCAAACTATTACATACTGCAAACCATGGTGTCTGGGTACAGTGCAGTGGTTTCCGTATCAGCTATCAGGCCGAATTAATTTGAACTTCCCTGATGGGTCAGGAATAAACCAGTTTTCCCAGAGATCAGTGTGAACACTGGGATAGTCCCAAGGTTTGTATCTCCCATTCCAATGAAGTAATTTCGCTTCTTGAAGAAAATGCTCTGAGTAATGGGCATCAGGGCTCCACCCTGCATGAGTAGATAAAGAAAAAATAGAAGTTAAAAATTCCCATTTTCCATGCTGAAAGCCCTATAGAGTGAGATATACTCAGTGGGGGTTTTAAAAAGTCATGTCAGTGTGGTTCCACCTGTTAATAGACAACTGATTGTAAGACAGAGTAGCTTTTTTCAGCTTCATGCCTCTAATGCTCCAGCAGCAAAAATCTCAGCAGGTTTCTTCCCTCTTAACATTTTAAGATCTTGGCATAGCTGGGGTTAAACAAAAAAAAAAATAGATCCTTTCACTATTCATTTTACTATAGCAGCTGAGCCATTATCTTATGACAGGATAACTCACCATTGCCAGGCAAAAGGTAAACACATTCTCCAAATGTTGAGGAGACAAACACTGCTAGGCATCCCACCATATCTTCTAAGAGAGTGTCTGACTGTCTTTCAGTCCCTCACTTTATTCAACTCTTTCATACATCCTTCCCATACTTTATGACAATACAAGTTAACTGGTCTTCAGACATGTAACTTTGTCTTTGGTTTCTTTTTTTTCCAACCCAACTCAATGACTATTAGGGATCTGAGGTATGAAATGATGCACTGAGGTAAAGTAACATAAGGTCCTGTGCTGGAAGCCTACAGACCACTCACTTTATTTAGTTCCAACTGCAAACAGTGGAAAGTTAAACTTACCAAGATGCCTTATGTGCCACATAGGATTAATAGTGGAATACTTTCCATGAAACACAATCAGCATTGGAGAGGTTGCCACACCTCCCCCAAGGGTACTACTGTAAAGGTTTTCCCTGCAAAAGGGGGAGAAGGGAGGGAGGAAAGTAAATATTCAACATTTCAAACACAGGTACAAAAGGCAGAAGATTAAAAATAAGCACCCTGTCAAAATTCAAACTCATTTTGAACAGACTGATGTTCAGCATACTCCTTTCTACTGCTCTCAATTGCTTGTCTTTGCAACTCCAAGTCCTGTTGAGTAACTCATTGCTACCAGGCAAAACAGGAGTCAGACCCAGCTGAAGCCAATGACTTCTACACAATGCTGACAGTCTACTCAGCTGACAAAGCTTACAGTAGAAAAAAGTTAACATAAACCTAATTTAGACTTGTTTCTTAATGTACATGTTTCCATGTGTTTCATTCCCTCTCTTCCCCTCTCTTACGCTTTTAGACCCATAAATCAACTTCTGATTTTGACAAAGTCCAATTACATTTTTCAGCCTGGAGAAGAGAAAGCTCTGGGCAGACCTTGGAGCAGCATTCCAATATCTGAAGGGGTCTACAAGAAATCTGGAGAGGGACTTTTTACAAGGGCATGTAGTGATAGGACAAGGTAGGGGTGGCTTTAAACTGAAAGAGGGCAGAGATTAGATGTAAGGAATAAATTCTTCACTGTGAGGGTGCGGAGATGCTGGCACAGGTTGCCCACAGAAGTTGCCCACCACCCAGCCCCATGAGGAGGAAACGTGGGAAGCACAGAGAGATGTGTACAGAGAAGAAAAAAAAGATGTGAACCTCCCCTTCAAAACTGGGTTTTGACTGCCAAGCAATTTATTGCACTGTCATTTCGAAATCCAGCTAAAAATAACATGAATGTGTTACTAAGGTATAAAATCAACTTCATAGAGAAAATTTGCAGCAATATTCAGGGAGGTTTTTCTTTCTCTTGAACACTCTTAAAAAGCATCGCAAGAGCTTGTCAAAATATGTTACCCAAGCAAAGTAAGAGAAAGAAATTCGGCTTTGCATTCCTGCACATGCTTACCATTTATGTGTCTCCTCTGCTCATTTCTGAAACTAACAAGTAACAGGTCAAAGGCACAAGCTATTTAGTTTCAGTTCAGCCTTACTACATTTAAATTTAACCCTTTGTGAAGAAAATAAATGTCAAGTTTGCAAGTATAGGTCACCAGTGAACTAACGTAAAAATAAAAAGTAATTGTTTCACTGTGTCATGACTTACTCATGGTCCATTTTTGTTCATGTACAGAAAAAAATTGTGGTTCCTATTAGTATTTAAGAAATACAGTGTCCAGTCACAGTCTGGCTGATGTCACAATACAGGAGACCCCACACAAACAGGGAAACATTCCTCCTTCCTTAAACAAGCCTCAGAAAGAGAAGATCCTAAGTGGTTTCATCTCCAGTGCGGTTGGTTACCCAAAACAAGAACCATGTGTTCTCAATGTCCCTTGAGATTAAGCATGGTTTGTGATTAAAGACTAAAATTCCAGGTGACCGTTTCCTGTTACACAACTGGTCAGACTGAAGCAGCCAAATTCTGGAATGCGAGTTACTTTGCTTGGTGAGATCTCAAAGAAAGACTGATATAAAACTTTCAAGAGCTTTTAAACAGAAAATTAAACTGCAAACTGAGTATTAGAAGTGCAGAGCTAGATTTCGACACGTACTCTACATTTCTTTGCATCCACTTTTCCAACTGCTTTGTAATCCGTTGATGTTTCCATTCGGTCATGTTAGCAACAATTACTCCAGGATTAAAGGAGCAGGTGCTGGGACTGATGCCAAGATCTCTAATTGCTTGCTTTCTGTAGTCCAGAAATCCCATGTACGTGTTCTAAGAAATAAAATAAGAATGTTTATTCCCTATGAATCTCCATAAAGATAAGCTTAAATGCATCTCTATCACTCACATGGGGACTAAATATGCCCTCCCAGAGCTGAGTTTCTAGATGGTGGTTACTTGCCTTCATTTCCACATCACACAAGGTTGAAAGGTAGGATACTTCCAGCTACTGAATTAGTTTCTCCACAGCATTATTCCATGGGAGTTCTTCCCTCACCATACATTTGTCTTTCTGTAGCTTATTCTGAAGGATGTAATATCACACTTGTACTGTTGTAATGCCAGGGGCACTCTAACAATTCTAGGGAATTCAGCTCAGGAATTAGCCTGTAAACTCATCTTCCCGTCTCATTCCCCATTTGACTAACAGAAACACCATCTATTCTGCCTTCATTAGTTCTGTAAGTGCTCACAATCTACTGATGGCAAAATAGCGAACATAATTTAGTAGAATCTAAAGAATAGATATTGAAATTATTCCAGAAAACAACTCTGCAGAGCATTACAGTTACTGCAATTATTGTAAAACTATTACAAAACTACCAAAAAAAATAAAAATATAACCTGCGCTTCGTGGAAAATATATCAAATCACCTTACATTTGTAGGCCAATGCACTCACCCTTAGAATTCCAAATTGGAACCTTACCTGCATCCCTACACTTCTAACCATTTCATGTGTGGAAGGCAGATCACAGTCATCTGAAAAAGCTGCAGCATGTCCAGGAGCCAGCTTAGTATCGTAGAGTTCCTGGATGTCACCTGATTGCAGAAGGGTCAAAAGCATAAGAAGAAACCTGCTTCACTGATACAGAGTGTGTAGGGTAACTTCTGTTCTCATGCATGTTACTTAGGAACATTCCAACTTTAGGATTCCCAGATATTCATGAAGACTGAATTTTGTAATATGGGACAACTGTCCAATATTTTTCTGTACCTGGATGTCTGAGGCCTATCTTTAGATGTCATCAGTATTCAACACATCATACCCTGAATGTCCAAAATCAGCTACACCAGAAGCTCATTACACTGTCAAGAAGCGGGGTGACAAAGCTCTGCATTCACAGAGCTTGCCCTTGGAAAGCAAGGACACAGGCAGCTTCCCTGAACCTCTTCAAGTCCCACAGATGCACCACTTCAATCTCTGGCACAGATCAGGCTTTTCCTGATTTTATTGTGTTTATACCTCCTGCTAAGATACATGGATTCCCAGCACTGGCCAATCAAAATGTGCCTGATATGCTTTACCATTCCCCCTGGCTTCCCGACCACCCAACTGCTTCCTGGTGGAGGGAAATAACACAGTGCATGGCATCTCACCCATCTCCTCACTAGCAGGTACCCTGGTGTGCCTGAACAGTTTCAGGGCAGGTGGGAAGCACAGCGCTGCAACAGTAATGGAATGAGTCTATATCCAAACTCCCAACAGCCACCAGCTTTCCTGCCAGGCACGGGCTGGTCACGGATTAGAATCATCTTGGAAGACCACATATGGCCTAGCAGCCTGAGGTAAACTCATTCAGAGACTAGTAACCAAAAACATTCTCCATACTATAAACACTGAAACTACTACTTATGAAATAAGCAGAATTTATTTACTTATTTGTCTGAGCTCATCAGCTGAATGGAAAACTTGGTTTAGGATTCATGCCCCACCAAGAAATAGAAATTGAATTAATGGGACATTTAATTGTTGAAGATCAACATGCCTTACCAAGAATTTTCTCCTGATTCTACATAGCTTCTGCTTTTCAAAACAAAAAGCAAAAGAAAGAGAGAAAGCAACAAAAAAGGAAAAGAAAACAGGTTTCCAAGAGAAAAGCAGGGAAAAAAAAATAATCAAACAATTCTGGGCTGAGCCCCAAGTTCAGAATGTTTCACTCTTACTACTTTGCAGAAAATAACAAACAACAAGTGATCACAGATTTAAGCCCCCAGAATCCCATTCGCTTCCACTACAGAGACATCTGATGGAGAGCACAGTCTCACATTAGAGCTAAGACATGGGGGGCAGCTGCCAGAAGAGGCTTCCTCCCTTCACTTTGCTCCCAGATGTCTTTCTTCATTCCCTTCTTCTGGGCCCTATGATTGCGTGACCCAAGGGTGAGCAAGACCCTTGGCTGAAGCCAAGGAAAAGAAAATAGAAGAAGAAAATAGAGGGTTGGGTTTTCTTTCTTTTTGTACCACTAGTCTTCTGCCAGGTCAAGCAGCTGAATCAGCTTATTCTGCCGCTGCACAACTGCAGACAGGACACGAGTAACAGCAGCTGCAGGGGACAGGAGAGGCAGCAGCCTGCCATGAGCTGTAAGATGAAACTAGGTGCAGCTTCATCCTGTGGCTCCAGAAACACTATCAGCTGACACCCCTCAGGAAAGGGAAAGCCCTGCCACCCCTCTTCTAGCCACACTGCCTTGACTCCTGCCAGGGAACGAATTCAGGCTGAAAGCAATCACAGTTCTGGTGAACACCTGTGTAGGTGCAAGCGGAGATACAGAAGTGGTGCGCTCAGCCTGCAGTGCTCATGAAATTGGAACATAAATGAAGACTTCAGAACCTTTCAGAGAGTCAAACATTGCTGTTGCCCATTGGTGAAAGAGAGAACAACAAAACCAAAAAGCAGAGACAGCCAGTGGAAACATGCATGTTGAAGAATTGTCATTTGAAGTCTACTGCAAATTAAAATGAGATGGGCAGAGCTGATTGTTTTTATCAAGTGACCAGTATCAGCCCCTTTAAATGCAGATGTTTTAAAATCTGCTACTAAAGAGAAAAAACTGTAAGAAGGTGCAAGAGAAGCTGTGGAGAATAAAATTCACTGATCTTAATGTTCTCAGCATTTGTGGGAATTCAAATACTAGCAGGAAATGCATGTCACATACTTCATAAATATGGCAGCATCTAAGTGAAATCCGTATCTTTCAGCAATTGACCAGATTAAGTTAAAATGAAACCCATGCATACAACTTTGATCAGAATCAACAATTCAACAGATATATAGCAGGACATTCTACAGACTTTCCTTTAAAACCAAACAGATTTGTAGTTTCCCTGAGCACAACACTCCTAGCAGCTGCCTCTGTTTCCATTACATGTCATATTTCCAAATGACTGTAAAAGCTGCAATAACTTTGATTGCAATTCTACTAGAAACTGTCTTTTGGATGACAGCTTACCTTGAACAATGATATCATCGTCCAAATATATGACTTTCTCATGCTTCTGGATAAGCAAAGGAAGATAAAATCGAACAAAGTTGAGCTATTAAACAGAAAAAAAGGCAAACACTAAGTGGTAAAGCTGTTTAATGAAGTAGTCTCACATTTCTGTCTCTATTAACAATTAAACTGTTATTTAACTGTGTAATTAAACTAATTAAGCTACATTAAATTTCTCTTTTCACTGAGGACTAGCCACCAATCATTTGCTTTCTCCTCCCCAGCTTTACCAGTATCTTCAGTAGTATCTTGAATCCATTATTATTTACCCCCATTTATTTACTATGGCTCTAACAAAGCAGAATCGCTTAGATTGGAAGGGGCCTTTTAAGTTCATATTATCTAAGCCCTCCTCTCAAGCAGAGTCCATCTGAGCAGGCCGCCCAGGACCATCCCCAATTAGGTCTTGAATATGTCTAAAGATGGAGACCCAACAGCTTCTCTGGGCAACCTGCTCCAGTGTTTGACCACCCTTACTATTAAAAAAAAAGAAAGAAAAAGTTTTTTCTTGTGCTCAGATGGAATGTCATGTGTTTTAATTTGTGCCCATTGCCTTCTGTCCTACCCTCAGGCTAAACAGCCTCGGTTCTCTCAGCCTCTCCTCATACAAAAGATACTCCAGTCCCTGAGTCATGTTTGCAGCCCTGTTTTGGACTCACCCCAGTAAGTCTGTAACTTTCTTGTACATGGGAACTCAGAAGTGGACACATTGCATGAAAATCATGCAACATTTCTTGTTTGTTCTGACTGTAACGCTTACTAATTTAATCCAATGACTGTTAGCTGGAAGAGATAGTGAGCAACCATCCCCCATCCAGTCCTCCGTGTCACTCAGTCCTGCAGACCTCTACTTTCACACTAGAGGTCACATTTCCAGGCTAAACAGTTTTAACACACTGATTCCTTGCATGGAGGAAGAAATTCTATAATTAAACATGCCAAAGGCTCAGAGAAGGGCAGCAAGAATAAACATTCCAAACAGACCCAAACATTTTCCAGTGGTGCTACATCTTTTCCAGATGAGGGGAACAAAGACTGCACATAGGATTTAGGATGAAGGAAAATTATGTATTTGTATTGTGGCATAATACTATTCTCTATTTTAATCTATATTCCTTTCCTAATAATTTCTAGCATCTGATTTGCCTTTTTCTGCCAGTTAGTAATATTTAAATTAGTCATTAGCTTCTGAATTACCCGTGGACATGAGCAGAATGCAGCTAATTCGGCATCATGGAACCACAAAGAACACTATTCGGTCCTCTCTCTAATAGACTGCAAATATATTGTTAAAGATACAACACATTCCAATCACCTAGTTTATGCCACCAAATACTGAGGTCCCAGCAAGACAGCTAAGTTGCAAGGAGCTTGTTAGAATGCACTTTTCCTTCTTGAGTGAGGGCTTCTCTGACTTGCATCCCACCCCCCATGTAATGTAACAGAATTTTCTAGTACATTGTAAAGCCTTTAATAAGCATTAAAAACACTGAAAATTTGTTATGTGGTATTAATTTACTTACAGGCTGCAGTAGCTCTGGACGTGATGCATCTTGTCTGATTTTTCCTTTTAGTACCATAGGGTTGAATTCCACAACCTTAAATTTTATTTCTTTCAGTTTAGAATTTTCAATCCATTTTCTGTGATAAAAAAGAAGCAGTAAAAGAAATACTGAGTATGTAGCAAGTAATTCCAGTATTAAATTTGCAGACTCATAGGAGGACAGAACTTGAAAGCTCACTTGATCTATTCTGTCCAAAGACAGAATCACTTCCATCAACAGCCTTTGCACACATACATAAAAAAAAAACAAAACACCTCCCAAAACATCCTACCCCACTGCCAAAGCCAGACTCCACCTGTTGCCCAAACAACTCTTCCAACACCACTAGCATCAAATGCTATTTTTCTAGGCTTTCCTCCTATAAAGACCTTTTTTTCCTATCCTATGTATGTCTTTAAAGCAGAGGTTAGTTTTCTCCCATTTACAGTTTTACATCTGTCAAGATGCCTGTCCCATTAGCTCCTAACAGGATTGTCTTTCAACTTATTTTTCCATTGTTGTGTCAGCTTTCTTGACAAAATTGCTTTTTTTCTCCTCAGACTTCTCTTTTAAATCCTTCCTGAAAGCACCTAGAACTAACCACCACATTTCTTCCAATTTATTAATAATGTCTGCAAGATCAGAAGAAGTTTCTTCATGCCTGTGGCCACATATATCAACATGCATATCCACTATGATGCACGCCTTATATAATTCTGTAGTTTTTCAAATGAGTGCTATCCAATTCCTGCTTCATCCTGAGCAAACACAATCAGCTATTCCCCCCTTGTCATTACCTCTACTGAATTTGATCACATTGTACAGTTCATTTTTCCAATTCATCACAATTACTCTGTTTTCAGCTCTTGTTCTCAATATATCTGCTGTCCCTTTTCCAGCTTCATGCCAACTGCAGATTCATAGAGAACATCTTCCACTATTATGTAGGTTACTGATAAACTAAAATGCAAAAACTCCCTGCGGAACTCCACTCATTACAGCTTTTCACTTTGACACAAAATGTGGGTACACAGGCTACTAAAGAGAGTAGCCAGAGATGAGCAATGGTAAGAAACTGCTTTAATTTTGATTCACACCTTCCTCCTCTTTTAGACAATATTTTCAAATTTTAACACCCAATGCTTTCATTACAAGCTTTTTAGTGTCTCCATTTATAACTTTTAATATACCCTCTCAGCTGAAATTAGCTTTAATCATCAAGTTTTTCTACACTTAAGCTTAAGACACAATGCCAGATGATAATGCAGTGTCACGAAGTGGAACTGGCACATGCATGTGTATACTTATATACTCCAGACTTTCTGCAGCTGATCTACAGCAGGCAGAGAGGCAGTTACACACATGGGCTGGCTATTTCACACCCTTCTACACCAGGCAGTGCCTTGCAGAGGGCAAAATGGTCCCATTTCCTAAACACAGAGAATTCTGGGTATTGCTACTACTGGGTATAGCACTACTTAGTGTAACACTAATTAAAGGGAGAAACATTTGCCTGAAAAGTCCTCAAAAGTCTACATGCATGTTAATGAACACAGCAACCTGGCTCTAACCACAGCATGAAACAAAATAAGGCTGGTACATACCGAATATGTGGGATGGTAGTCTTCAGCCCAACTATGTAGAACAAAACATTAGCCTCTGTGTTGCTGTAGATGCTACTGATTGCTGCTACAGCTGCTCCCATTCTGCCCACAGCAGCACAGATTACAACTGGGATTTCTTCTTCCATTTCTTCCGGACTCTCCAAATCAACTACAAGAAACAAAACTATTCATTATAACAGAAAATTAAGAATCTTTTTATATCAGATCTGGATCACAGGAACAAATATGTAGTTCCAGAAGATGCTGAATCATATCACATTCACCCTGTTTCCTTACCACATCCTATACACATCCATATCTGGCAATACATACAGCATGAGCTTTCACAGTTGGATGCCTCCAAACAGAATATATAACAGAGTTCTTGGCATCTTCTACTCAGCAGAGGCACAGTTCAGCCTGTCATCCATGCAGCTGCTTATTCACATGAAACCTGAAGAAGTTAAATACCTTGAGACTTGTACTTCTCAGTTATATCTAGTATAAGGTAAACAATAGGTTCCAAAATTATCAAAGGAAAGAGGTAAGTCAAAGAGATGGTGCAACTGCATGAGCTCCACTTCTTTGGGAAGCAGGCTAGAAAGAAATAGTGCAAAAATTTATACCAGCAGAAAGTTGCTAATGATAAAAAAGGAAAAAAAGTCTAAACAAAATTGAATCATAGAATAAACTAGGTTGGAAAAGACCTCTAAGATCATCAAATCCAACCATTACCCCAGGACTGCCAAGATCGCCACTAAACTATGTCACTGAGGGCCCCATCTACATGGTTTTCAAATCAGTTCCCATTACTGCTAAGAAAGGCTTTTATCCCTAGCACTGATTAACTTACAGAACTTATATGGATATATTTATACTGGTTAAAACATACCATTAAACTCTTAACAGTTGATATACAACAGAAATATACTGAAAAAAATATCGTTTATAGCAAGGCAGAGTTTGTTTATATTGGGAACAGTGAATAAGCTATTAGTATAAAGATTTACCACCAACCCTAGTGGGTTTATGTCACTATAAAAATTCCAGCAAAAACTTCTGCTGTAAGTCATGTCAAGATCTGATAATTTATCTGAAATGAATAGCTAGGCTAAGAGCACTCCCACAGGGACAAGTTGTGATCAAAGTTTATTACCACTCAACAACTGCAATGCTGTTCAGAACAAATAAGGATATACTCCAGCTTCCATCGACATCAGTGACATCGGGATAAAAATCTGAATCAGAATGACAATTCTTGGTCATCACTATCAGTCTCCTACTATTTTATTCAAATAATTCAGAAGAAAAAATTCTGCATCCCAGACCATACACAACAGTGTGAGTAGTTCATCTACTGCAGGGAAAACAGGATTCAGTAAGACAAAAAGCACTGTTCAAATGAGGAAATAAGGAATATGAAACAAGAGTATAAATGAAACAGAAGTACAAGTCATTTACCTGTTTCATTTTTTAATGTAGATGGCACTTGGTGAACCTTATTATACAGAATGGCGCATACAGTTAAGACAAGAAGCAACAGTAAGATCTGGTTAACTGAAAGAAAAGGAAGAATTTGTTGACCATCACTATTATAGCTAATTCAAGCACCTTTTTAAAACCAAAATCCAATTTGTAACCAGCACATAACATAACCTGTATTTGCTGTGTTTATCAACTTCTGCTTTCTCATTATTCAAGCTACAAAAAAAAAATATGGTAAAAACATAATAGTATCTCTCCCCCCATTGCAATAATTTCCAGTTATCTGATTTCCATGGATAACTTGCTCACTAAAATCATCAAGCTCCTAACATAGATGGGTTATCCATTCTAGGAAATTCACACTTTTCTGAGTTTTACTAGAGCCAAACTCTCTTTTCTTGACTAGCTCGCTGTTTCTCATCACAGGACTTCAGGAGTTCATTATTTTTACCTAGCCCTTTCCCTCTCTCAGGCTTCCCTGATAAAGCTTCAAACACAGGAGATCTGTTTTTTTCCACTTTCAACATTCAGATCTTCAAGGTGTATTTGAGAAAAAAACTCTAAAAATCTAGAAAAAGAAACCCAGCATGCTACTAAAGCCAGAAATGTTCCAAATATTTGAAAACACAAATATTTTGATGTGATTAACTAGTAAAATCAAAACAAAGCATGCAACAGCAAAGACCTTGCTGTATACTGTGATCTGCAGTTCCTACCACACCGTCTTGTACAAGTTTAAGTCATTCAACATAAACCAACAATAAGCAGGTACCAGGACATTTCACTGGCTACAGCAGGGAAGGAATGCATTGCTATCATCAGCAGTTACCTTGATAATGGGAGGTTTGTTGGGTTTTGTTTTTTTTTTTTTTTTTTTTTC